>JASTWL010000411.1:0-163899 GCA_035220575.1 Temnothorax rugatulus | reverse complement strand
ACTTCGTCGTAAAAGAGCGTTTCTACGGCTTTAACGTCGTAGTTATACATCGATGTTATAACTTCGGCTTAAATCGAGCCGTGTAAACGTAGTCATAGACGGTACTGATGCTTCTTACGGCGCGGCGCTCGGCCGCTAGCACGCGCTTGGAGGGGGGAAAACGGCACCGCGATCCGGTCTCTGGTCATAAATTCCAAACTATTATCGCAACCGATCGATTGGACGATCGAGCGACCCTGATCGTCCCAATCGTCCCTCATTTCTTAGATGGTGGTGAATTTCTTAGATCGGTGAATTGATTAACGCGAATCAGCGTCGCCGTCGCCGCGGCTCGCCGGCGAAATCCATGTGTAGAGTGATCAACACGTACGAGACGCAAAACGAGCCAGAGTAAAAATTACGACGACGAAAAGGCGTCGCATAACACGGCCTTGTTCCGATTCATGAAATGTCTTAAGCAGTGATCATCGGTCATGGGCGGATGAGAACGTCGATGATGGATTAGGTGAGTCAAAGACGCTTTTCTTAAAATACGAACGACTTGCATGGATGAATTCTCGCCAAATAATTTTTTTTTACATTAGATTAAGAACTTTATTCCGAAATTTATTCCGAATTTGACACAATGCCTCTTCAATCTGATGTAAAAAAAACGCATCAATATGAGATCAAGATTGCGCGAGGTGATATGGCGGAAGAGATGACGACACTTCTTACTAAAAAAAACTCTACATGTACACACATACACATGTACACTCTGCACACGTGCACGTACACATACACATACACATACATGATGATGCAAAATCCGACCGACCATAACTTCTCCCCGTGGTGCACATCAGGTTACACAAATGCCGGCGGTATCGACTTATAAAAATAATTAAAAATATAATACTAATGGAGAAAGGACACAAAGGGAGCCAAAAGTTGATTGCGAGATGGAGGCGAGGTGGAAACGAAGAGGAAAGAAACAGATTCTAGGCGGCGGCGGGAAGAAGAAGATGTCAGATCTGCGAAGAAGAAGAAGGAACGATGGAGCACATACTGACACATGTAGATGGAGAGCGTAGGATTAGAGTGAGGGATTTTTTAGGAGAGGAAGGAAAGATAGCGAATGTAAAATGCATGAGAGAATTAGGAAAAATGAGAGAGAATAGGAGAAGGGAAAAAAGAGTGGATGAAGGAGTGAATCCAAGTCCCGGATTTTAGGCTGGAAGGCCGAACCGAATAAAGTATTATATAGATAGATATACTAATGAAAGGAATCACTAACTACCCTATTTTACTATAATAATTTTATTTAAAAAGGATTAATCCTTAATAATCAATAAATCACAACAATGAAAAGATAAGACGTCTTTGTCGTGTTAACAAAATCTAATTATGTCACGACGTAACGTAGTGCACATGATATATGCGTGCACATGATATATACAGCACGAGTTCCTAGATCGTACTGGCACGATAAAAGAAATCTTATGATGGTACGATTTAGGAACTTGGTAGATTTGATAAAAATATTGATTTAATCTTTATAATAATTGCACAACTATACATATATAACATATAATATGCAAAGAAGTAAAATACTCTACAATAAACCTTCTTTTTGAAAATATAAAAATTTATAATAATTGTATGATTACATTATTATCAGCTATATAAATTGATCAAAAATTTACATCAGTTGTACCTGAATTTTTTAAATGTTAGCACGCACAAAACAAGACGTAATCTGTTTTGTTCGAAAGCGGACCGAGAAAGCGAGCGAACGCACGAACCGCGTATTGCAATGAGGCAAATAAAGAGTTGACGGACAAGAGTTTATTCACTATTTACAATTTTACAAGAAAATAGAAGAGATATAGATTCGCGCGGAAGCCCCAGCGAGCGAAAGAGCGAGCAACTCTACTATTGACAGTAGCGACTCGAAATAGCAGGGAGCGACCGGCCCCGTAGCCGCCGCGCCCAAGGGCGCGCGTCCTTTTAAGCTCTCGGGAGCTTCTCGCAAATTCGAGACTTTCGAGGCGAGCTAACGCTCGCGTTATCGAGAGAAGTCCCCGAGATATTCGTTGTCGACAATTTATAAACAGGTGAGACAAAGCGAAGACAATTCGCTCGGCATGCTTTGTCTCCACTGTTTATCCGTTAGGGTCGTCACGTCGAAAGTCCGCGGCGATAAAAACGTTTAGTCTCCCGGCGCTGCTGAAATACTTATTTCTTATTTCGACTCCGATATAGATCGGAACGTTTAAACAATCTTAAACATGTTTGTCTATATTACTCATTTCTCATTTATTTCATAGTTTTGTTACTAATGTTGCTTTTGTGTTAAGTAATAATATGAAATATTAATGAGGTGCGATTTAGACGATTTAGACCGGTACGCATTCAGCAACTCTCTTCTAGAGTTATATACAAATCAGGTGTTACGTCTGGATTAGGTGGGACAGCGAAGGGAAATCGATATTTTCCCTAAGATATTAGGTAATTGGGATGGTGTGCGGTCGTTCCGTGCTCCCGTGCGTTCGTACGCCGAGTGGAATCACGTGTATATATACACACCAGTGAACGGAACTACTAGTATAAAGAGGGTGCCTGAAGGATCCTCGTGCGTGCATAAATCTGGCGAAATAAATAAAAAAGGAGGTGGTTTTATATAATCAATAAATTCACATAAGTGTAAAGCCTTAGGTCACCATATGTGTTTTAAATTTATTTTAACCTTCGGTTGTCACACCTTTTTTTCGAACACGTTTGTCACACGGGGTCAATTTGACCCCAATCAATTTTCAAGCAGCTGCTGTTCAAAAACTAACGATTTAAGATTTACAGTCACTAAATCTATGTCTCTTACATTCCATTAGATATGCCGTAACTACTTATATACATGTTTTTGTCTTTGGATCCCTGGAGAATTAATATCGGTGTTTTTAATATTTCCTGCATACTTTTGGTTGGGACGGTACCTCCAGAACATCGTTAAGAAGTCTACTACTGTTCTTTATCAAACTTTAGGCCAGCGCTTAAAATATGATTCCAAACAGACCAAATAACAAGCGAAGAGTTCAACGAAGACTTATCAAGCTTTAGTCGTTTCAAACATTCCTTTTGCATAAATTAAACTATATTTTTCCATTATTTCATAAAAAATATTTTCAACAACATATTCCTGACAAAAATACTTTACGAAAAAGATTTGTAGATCCTGCTATGCCAAAACAATATCCAAAATCAGACAGATTATAGGCAACAATTTATTTTGTAATGAATGATATTACCGATATAGTTGCGGTCAATATATTGCGCATTTATTGATAAGTTCTCTTTGCGAAGATGACGTAAATAAGTTATATTTAATATCATCAAAACAGCTTGAAAAAGTAAACAATTTAACAATAACTCGCTTTATTCAAGACGGATTGTCAGAATTTTTTTGTCCGAACATATGTCGGCTGAAAAAAATTTTACTATTATATCGAATGTCGCACCTATAAAGCTGGCCAAAATTTAAAAATATTTTATGAAAATTTAATCCACGACAATTGCTTAGTTCATCTCAATCGTGTAGCTGAAAAAAATTAGGAACTAGTTTTCATTAATTAATAATTTGATTAAAAACGTAAGAAAATATTTTTGAACGCTCCTGTTTCGTATTACTGTCCTTAGTATATTTGTATTATATTATTCGGTAACGGTCTGTATATGACAATCTTATTTCTATTCGTAAAAAATGTCGGCTATTTTCAGAACATGGGTCGTTACTGACAACCTATCGATCAGAATCATTACTCAGATCGCTTTTTGCGAAAACTCGCTTCAGGCATCAAACGAAACGTTGCCCGCGTTTAGAGAGCAAATAAATAAGACTTATATCGAACGCGATAGACGACAGCTCAATACCTGCCTTCTCTAAGACTCCGCGGCTCATTAATATGTAAGACAGAGGTCGTTACCTCGTTTGCGTTGATCAAAGAGGAATTACCTGATACTACACGCAAAATATCCAACAGCTCCTGTACGGGTTTAATTTACAGAGATTAAGGTAGTTCGATGATGAAACAACTTTGCCAAAAGTGATATGTTTTATTTTTTATATCGAAAGAAGGAACTCTCTTGAATCGATTAAGCCTAGAAAAAAGATAAATCACCGTCCCGTTCTCAAGATATTTAGCTTTCAAATTATTTCAAAATTAGGTGATTTTAATGATTTTAACATTGGTCTAATAGGAAAATAGGGTATTTTCCTATGAATAACACGAGTTTGCGAAAAATCTTTTGCCAAAAATGTCCGAACAATATATATCGATGGATAGAGGACACTGTGAGAAAGCCTATAGTTGAAGGTGAACACGATTCACCGTACAGTTTTTTTTAAATTAATAATTTAAGTTGAAAACTAGTCAAGCGACGCGTTAACACACACTTTATTTTAATCTATTTCAGGCAAAATATTATTCTATAACGTAAAAATTACTTACTAATGGTCTTTTTACGTCGTTACGAAGCTTTGCGATGCGTTATTCTATTTTTTTATAATCATATAAATAAAAAAATCATAAACGTTGTTTTCACTTCGGCCTTTCATCATCGAACTACCTTAACTTCAAAATATTCCACTCTCTCCTAACTTATATAATAACAAGGTGAAGTACGTGGCTGATGGCGACTCTTTTTTACGCAGATAATTAAAATTGTATAATGGAATGTTATTTTCTCTCTCTTACGGATTTAAAACTTTCCACGCAAAGCGAGGTTCACCCCATACCGCCCCCGCTTAGAGGGCGAAGCACGGTTTATTCAATAATATTGCACGGTTTTACATGGTTCCAACTTTTCACGTAAAGCGAAGTCCATTCCACACCGCTCCCTGTTTACATGGCAAAAAGAGGTCTATTATTATGGTTTCAAAAGGTAGTAATTATTATACCTACCAATAAAATTTCATCAAAATTGGAAGAGAGTAGCATATTAAAATTTAACTAAATGTTAATTAAGCTGAATAATTAAAGAATAATAAAAAATTTAATATCTCGGAAACTAGATGTTTCCGCATTTTGCACTTGTGGCATTCGACTATACATTTAGTAAGTATACTACCTATATATCTGTAAAATTTCTTTAAAATCGAAAGGGGGTGGCATACTAAAATCTTACCGTAAAATATTGATTGTAGTAGATATGTTAGAGTTGTATTTATTTTTATAAGAGTAATCGACAAGCTCGGCGCACACATTGAGGTTAAAATCCTCAACAATAACTATCGTGAAAGAAGGTACAGGGGAAGGTTGTTTAAAAGTTAGCAGGGCTCGTTACATAGTAGACGATCGTCGGCGTTCTCTCAGAAATCCTTTATAATGCGGATTACATCAAAGAAGTCTGCGATGAAGCGTACACAGGCTCACGATGCGTCGGAGCCTGTGTCGAGATGTAGTAAAATTAGGTCGCGATTATGCCACTGTATGTATTTCGAAAAATTGATAAGCTCCGAGTTTCAAACATATAGATGCGAGAGAGGGTCTCCGGACAGCAAAGGAGAGATTTTAAAACAAAACCACACAAACAAATTAATATAAGAATTCAGCGTTCTCGGAGCGACGAGCGATCACACGAGAATATAGAAAGATTAATGATTAAATAATAAAGTACGTAGAAATTCTTATTTGCTTTTATAATTTAGTTATAATGTGGCAAATATTTGTGTTTTATTTAAATTTTTAGGAACCTACTATAATCAAAGAACACCGTTATGATTATTTTTCAAAGAAGAAGAAAAAAGCAATCGACATTTTCAGTACCCATTTTTTAATTAAGCTGGAATAATATAATTGTAATAATTACGTTGGTAGATCCTTTTGTGATCTATGTAAGTTGCAACTTCGTCACAAATTATCCGTTTCTTTTTTTTCGCGAGCGACGGAACGAATTCGCGATTTTGTGAACGACGGAACGCGGCACGGGGCACGGGGCGAACGAGGAATCGAACGGCGGCGATCGATGGAGCATTGTCGCGAGCGACGGTAATTTTCGGAGATGTACTTTCTATCGCAATTTCGCGATCCGAAATCGAGAAAATAGAAGAAGGCTACGATCTGAGTCTGTATTTAAAAATTTCGAATATGCGGAATCTATGAAACATTTACATTCGGATTTTCTTCCGAAAGTGCAATTTCACAAATGTACAAAACCTTTTCTAGAAAGATTTTATTTATAGGAAAATGTATGGTAATGCACTCTTGCTTCTATATGTTGGGAAAGACCAGAAATTTTATTTAACTATGCGCGACCAACACGAAACTGCAAGCCGTCGTCTGTCGATCGTCGCCGCGTCGCGCGTCGGCCGCGCTTGCACATACATATATCATGCAGCAGCAGCAAACGGAGATCCCGTCGCGTTCGAATTACCGGGAACATGAAAGAGCTTGTTTTTCTCGTTCTGATATAGATATTGATCTGACAGAGATATTTATAATGTTTTTATTCCGCAAGCGAATAAAAACGGAATAATTCTAGATTCCGCGAGCAATGAAACATAAACCGTAAATAGAGCGAGATCTATCGCAAGCACGACGAATTTCTCTTCAAATGACGAACGTCGAACGAAGAAAAAATAGCTTTCCACGTCACCTATGAAGTACTTTTGTTGACGCGTTGTTTTTTTGTGGTATCCCCAGTAGGCCTAATCCACTGATGACTGAAATGACTTCTAATTATACAGAAACAGAATTAAATAATTATTGAAATGAAGAAAGTCAGGCTGACTTTCAGGATCTTTCACAGGCTGCGTTTCGGATAAAATTTATGAGACTTTGAGGAAAAGAAAGTTTGAGGAAAGGAAAAGACAGTGATCGTGAATTTTAAATATTAATGTTTTTAAATATTTTATCAATGGTTTAGGTATACCGTATAACTTTCATACACGTGGGAAGCAAGGGAACATACGGTATTGATTACCCAGACGGAATTCAGTTGATAAATCTTGAATAAAAGAGGCAAGAGAATTCAAGCACCCCAAAGGGATGCACATCAGATGTGTTTGTCGTTGGTCCCAATGCTGACAAGAGAACTAAATTTGCACATACGTATACGCGTGATACGCGTACATATATAAATTCGCACGCGCATTATTGTCGATAGAATTTAAAGAAGTTACATTTTTTATTGCTAAATAACTTCTAAACTTGGAGTTAACTATTATCCTAAACTATTATAGCAAGTATTTAAACTATACTTAATACTTAGTATACTTTGATAATAACAGAATAATAAATTTCATCCGCCAGTATAGAATAACAATTAAAGTACTTTTAACTCGACCGTGACTGGCCACAATATATAACGTCTTTCCGATATGAACCTTGAAAAACTGTGAGCCAACTTGGTTTGTCGGATTCACACAGCACTTTTCCGGATCAATCATCGAGACATCATTAATTTCGACCAAGGGTTTTGGTCAAACTATTTAATATAGAAAATTACATCAACTGACCAAAACCCATGGTCGAAATTAATGATGTCTCGATGATTGATCCGGAAAAGTGCTGTGTGAATCCGACAAACCAAGTTGGCTCTCAGTTTTTCAATGTTCGGAAAGACGTTATATATTGTGGCCAGTCACGGTCGAGTTAAAATAAGTACTTTAATTGTTACTTTGATAATATTTATTATAACAAGATTTCATAAATTGGAGAGAGGAGGAAGTAAGAAGAAGAAGAGAAAGGAAAGAAAGGGAGATGGAGCGAAAAGTTGAGAGCCTTAAATGGAGGAGAGTGGCAGGAGAAGGACCGAGGGAAAGAAAGGAGCTGGTGGAAACAATTATAGAAAGAGTGATGGGGAGGATAATACTAATAAGAAGAGTGATGGAGGTGACGGGTGCAGACAAGAGGGTGGTTCTATTTATGGAGCTCGAAGAAGAAATAATTGAAAGGAGCGAGGAGATATGGAAGAGATGGGAAGATTCAATCTTATCAATTAACTGTAACGTACGGCACGTACTTAGCGATACACGTTATAAATCAATTGTCTTTCGATGAAGATTACACTTTTCCGCGAGCGCAAACTATCGTACAGAATTTCATTTACGTCAACGACATGTTATTTGGTGCCGTCGCTCCGAGAAATTCTGCGTGGTTGAGTTTTCCTTCTCCCGTGTGGATCGATAATAAACTCCAGAATCAACTCGATTCAAATCACGAACTTATCGATCGCGAATCACGAAATGTTATCATATTCAACATACTTCGGAATGAGAATTACCAAATGAAATCTCTAGTTGGATGAAGCTAATTAGAGTCAGCGCGCGCATAAAACGCTTCATTTATAATTTATGTTTTTCATGACCAAGTTTAAATTTGCGAACAATTTCAGCGTTATACGATGATCCAAATCATTTTTCCTCTCTGACTCCGAGTCATTTTTTCGGCCGTCCACAAGCCCGCCGGAGAAGTCGGCTTTAAATCAGTGGTGCGAGTCGAGCTCAAGCACACCGGGCGGCGCCGGCGCGCCGCGGGGTTTTTCTCCTTCCGTTTACACAGAGACGGTCCGTCTATTCGTGTGACGGCTCGAAATCACACTGCCCCACTGCCCCAGATATCGATCCAAACCGGCTGTTTCCATAACAACAAATACGCGCGATGCTCGAACAAATCTGACGATCTTGGCAATTAAAGAAAATCAACCGGAGTTAAAAGTTAGCTAATTTTATTGAAAAATTTATTCCCTCTTTCGATGTGAGAGCTTACTCGTATATTAGAATTAAGCGCATCCATAATCAAACAATCATTTCCGCATAATCACTTTATGTATTGTTAAAATTATATTGAAACGATCAATAACGTAGATGTAGATGCATCGATTGCCAATTTATGCTGACACTAATTTTTTATTTATTCGTGTCCCTATTAGTAAATAATTCGGCTCGACTTTAATTATCGCCACGCTCTGTACGTGTATTTAATTATATAGGTGCGTGTTTGTGTAAACAAAAATATGAAAATGTACAAAGAATATATTATACAGGGTGTCTAGTAATTTTTGACAATATACCGAAGTATGAAGGTAGATTGGCTTAAACTGAAGAGTCATGTACCATTTTGCACAATTCGCAATAGTTATTGAGTTATTAATTGAAACGTCTGAGCAAATGAGCGCATGAAAAGCGATAGGCCGGCAAGCACGTAAAATGGCTTACTTGTTGGATATCTTACAAGAGAACGTTTGGAACTGTCCCCTCACCGATTTTGATGGGCTTTGGACATGTTTTAAAGTGGCGAAAAATAACAGATACGTATTTTTTTTTTATCGGCTTCGGAGCATGTTTATCGCATCGTGCGGATTGAAATATTTTGTCCGCTCCATGCATGTCATTTCATAAATTAAATTGGCAACGATCAATACTGGAGATAATTTCGTTTTTACGAGATATTACTTTGGAGTCCGAGAGTGAAAAATTTTAATTAAGATACGTAAGATACGTCGAAATATTTCTAATATTTAATTAATAAAAAATAAAAAATTAATATTAATTGACTATGACTGTTAGTGCTTTTTATACACTTTTTAAAAAATCTGGTTTGTTTATTTTCTAGAAAATATTAGTTGAATCTACTAGGATCTAGTTAAATTAATACGAATTCTGGTTGCATTAATTGAAAGAATCTGATTCGTTCATTTTCCACCAGACGTCCAATTAATTCAACCAGAATTTTGTTCAGTGCACTTTTTTTATTTTCTATATTCTTCAATTTTTATATTTAATTTAATTTAATTCTTAAATTCATTAATTAAATGCTTAAGTCTCTTCAAGTAACTATAAATAATCTATGCTGATGCTAATGTATATATAACAATAAACGTCTTTTTTTTACTTTCTATATATTTTTCGACTTTAAAGTTTAATTTAAGTAATTCTTAAATTCATTAATTAAATTCTTAAGTTTCTTTAAGTAAATATCAGTACAAGTTATCTAACTAAAAAATGTCGGATTATCTAATAAATGGCATTCAATGAGATCTGTTTCTCGTAAAATATGACAAACAATGGTATAAGAACAGTATTATATAAATCACGTGTACGGTACAATTTATATCAGTTGTATTTGTGTATTAAATACATTTTCAGAGTTTTATAATGGATGAAAGTGATTACATCACAATTGCAACAATGGAGGACGTTTTAATAGTTGCAATTCAAGAACGTCCTCCTTTGTGGAATAAAAATTTACCATTGGCACAGCGCACAAAAGAGATTAGAAGAAAACTGTGGCAGGAAATTGAAGATCTTTTCAATACCGACAAAGAAAAAAGTATTGATCAAATTATATTAAACACTCTTTCACTATTTCTCTCACTATTTGATTTATTCAGGAGAGCCTATACTTAGTTTATTATTTAAAAAATTAATTGTTAACTTTGTTTCAGAGCAATACACTGTCGCGGGATTAAAAATAAAATGGAAGAGCTTATGTGATACACATAGATCATATTTGAGAGAAGAACGCAAAAGTGGAGAAACTACTAAAAAGAAACCATGGCGGTTCATGGAACAAATGAGCTTCTTAAAAAATACATTAAATCTTGGAATTAGGAAGTAAGTAAATAATTAATAGTTTAATAGTTTAATAGTTTAATAGTTTAATAGTTTAATAGTTTCACTGTTAGTAACTTAACTCTACCTACATCACCTACAACACCGGAAGACACTTCCCACGATTATTTAGATTCTGGACTATCTATGGGTAATCCCCATAATTACTCTGAGGATAATAAGTTAAATAAAGGTTTGTATATTTTATATGTCATAAAAATATTGAGAAATTTTAATTAATTATAAACAAATAATTAAAATAAATGCATCTATAAAATAGACTTATATAACAATAATTTTTTTTAGGCAAGAAACGGAAAGCCGAAGATACAATTGCGTTGAATGAACCTATTCCTCCTCCTCAAATTTTAGAACAACCGCTCTTACCCATGCCTGAAATAAAAGAGGATGAAATCAGTTATTTTTGTTTAACAATGGATAAAAAATTGCGAAAGTTACCTCCGAAAAAGCAAATATGGCGATGTTCAAAATTCATGAACTTCTTTTTGAACTTGAAAATGAAGATAATTAAGATGACTTTCTTTCTCGCCATCTAACGCCATCATGTAAGAGGGAATATGTAAGAGGGAATTTAATTGCGATCATAAAACATATAAATTATCCATTAACTTCTGGAAGCACAAAACAATTAAAGGTTATTATACAAAAAGATCGATTATCACGGAACTGCTTCATGCTTTCGCATCGGTCATAGCTTCAATTAATGTCAAGCAGCAGCAAGTTATTATTCTGAGAAACAGCTACAGTCTCTCTCTTTTTTTATTACTTAAAATCTTATATAAACGTTTAACAAATACGCTATTAATCACGAAATATAGAAATGGCGATAATGAGAATAAACATCGATCAATCAAATGACTAATCAATGCATTATAGTCATTATACAATGAATTATACATTAAATACTTATTTGATGTTAAAACGCTATGATTATTTTAAGAAATGATTTAAAGAATAACATTTTTGTAATTTTTATATAAAACTTTTTTGATTTGTGTGATCAATGTTATTATTTTATTTTGATATACGTTTTAAAATTATAAATTTTAATATAACTTATTTGGTAAAGAATTTAAATATATTAAATTATCGCATAAATTTGGTACAAAATAGTATTGTTGTATTATAATTTTCTTATCGTTTTTACTCACAGCAGTAATACATAAATGCTGTTAAAATTTTAATAAACAGGGCATAACAAAAATTGCTATCTCTGCATTTTGGACATCAAAATAATGAGCATGACGAAATGATAAACATATCGACTGAGTATCTTTTTCATTTCAAAATTAATTGTTTGTTATTCACAGGAGAAGGTTCTCCGCCGAAACGGCAGCAGAGCTTCGGCACAACTAGGAACAAGATGCGTTGCAGCCAAGGCGATGGTATTCGAGGACGCGTTCGTCGTCTTTTCACGTTTTTTGTCACTGAAGTCGCGAGGCTGCGCACTCTTGGAAACACATCGGCATCAAGAAACTGTACAACAGCTTTTTTAATAGGTGACTCAGCATATCCTTCTTTGCCATGGCTTGTTCCACCGTACAAAGATAACGGTCATTTAACTCCTCAACAGACAGAATTCAATTATATGCTTTCATCAACACGAATGTCAGTCGAAAGGGCATTTGGCCATTTAAAAGGGCGCTTTAGACGTATAAAATTTTTTAATGAGTATCGTGAAATGCCATTTATTATTAATGTAGTAGTCGCAGCGTGTATATTACATAACTATTGTATCGATAAAGATGATACATATGATTTTCCTGAATATCATGACGAAAATGTTTTAAATAACAATGCGATTATAGAACCTAATATTGAAGTATTAGATCGAAGAACTCGACTCTTCCGTGAAATTTTTCCGCAGTAATATAGTTTTCTTAAGTTCTCTAGTTTAAAAGTTCTTTAAAACTCAATTTAATTTTATGCACATGTTCATATATACGTACTTTGACAAATAATAATATAGAATAATATAATTAGGAATAATTAAAAACCTTTGTATCTTTTTCAAGAATAAAGAAATGTTTATTGCACTACATATAATTTCATTGCAAACATTCTGATACAATTAATATTTGACATAAAGTTAATATCAAATTTAAACTTCTTGACAACTTGTAAACTTATTGTCTCACTTAAACTTATACATATATTTAAATAAAATATATTAATTAAAAAATATAACAGAAATAAATATTTCAGAAAAAAAATTATTTTACTTAAAGTTATAATTTAACTTAAATTTTGTACTTTAACTTTTGCATTTTAACTTAAAAATTTTGTACTTTTTCTTTTGCATGTTAACTTAACTTTGTACTTTATTAGCCTTGTAATTAATTAATCTTGTAATTTATATATTCATCTTAATTAGATAATAGATTTGCATTGATTCTTTTGGTCTGGGTGATTAGTTTGGATATAGATTGACTCCTTTACTGCAAGTTAAAATAAAAACACAATTAATTCAATAAAGATTACTTTATAAATATAACATATATTTGTTTACCTTAATCTGATTCTGATGACACGTTTTGAACATTTTCCTTGTTATCCAAATATTTTTTCAAAATCTTATATTTTTGCTTTTCAACTTCTAATATTTCAGCATATAATATCTTTTTTTCTTTTAGTTTGTTTTCTGCAATCTCGCGTCGTTGTTGAAGCTCTTGTTCTTTAAATGCAAGTTGTTTTCTTTTTAATTTAATTAATTCTTTTTTGTTTTCCATAAAAGTAGCATTTTTTTCATCTTTTATACGATCACGTTCTCGCTTCATTGTTAAATGATCAAGCCATTGTTTTTCCAACTCAATTTTAGTTTTCGCAATTTTGGAAGCTGTTCCACAAGATGAACGTTTCTTCTGTTTAGGATTAATATCAGTTTCATTTGGTGAAAGAGACAATAAATCTGCAGTGGTCTTCTCGGGTGATTTGCTTGAAGATTGAAGACGACTTTTTTTTCTAAATGTTCAGTAGTTGATGGTAAACATGAAGATTCAAGAAGCCTTTTTTTTCCAGATAGAGAAGTTGATGCTTTATCTTTTTTACTGCAAACTTTGGATGATACAGTATAGTTTTGATTGGAAGCATCTTTATTTTTACCAAAAATATCATCCATAGGTTGAAACCATTCAAATTCAATATTTCCTCTCCCAGATTTAGAAAAATTATCGATTACTTCTTTATATTTTTTTAGTAAAGCGTTCATTTTCCACCTTACTTGATCGCTTGTCATCTATAATAAAAATTAATTAATTTAATTTGTAGATAAAATAATTCAAATATAATATTATACAAATAAGATGTTACTTGAAATTTAATGAAATTAAATGATAAAATCATTTTAATAGTTGGAAAAAATAAATACCTCAATACCGTAATTTTCTAGTAAATCATTAGCAATTTCTTGCAAAATTTTTCCTCTTTTTTTAGGATTATCCAGCATATTAATTTTTGCTTCGTAGAGAGCCAGCAATGCCAAAATTGCACTTCGAGTCCAAACAGCATCTGTAATAATAACAACTTGTTGCATTATTCATATTTTAATTAATGATTAATTATGTATTTTATTATATTTTATACGTTGTTTTATTGTTGAACAATTAGATGTGGACAATGATTCTTCCCTCATCATAGAATTATTAATTGCAGAAGAGTCATCCATATAAATCAAATCTGTAAACCAAAATATGATCTTTTTAATATTATAAACAAAAGGTACTTTCCTATTAGCGACACAAGTTGACACAAGCTAACACAAATATCATTCTATCTTTTATTCCTGAATATTGAAAAAAGACAGAATGATGCTTGTGTCGACTTGTGTCAATTTGTGTCGCTAATAGAAAAAAAGTACCCAAAGATTAAAAATATTTACTTACCTTTATCATTTTCAGTTGTGTATTCCTTCGTTACAGAAGAATTAGAGTCATCTACACAATATAAATCTGCAAAACAAAATGTTTCAAAAATATACTTTCTTACTATTAAAAACAGAAGTTAAGAATATTTACTTACCTTTATCATTCTCTTCAGTTGGGTATTCCTTCGATGCAGAAGAATTAGAATCATCTACACGATGTAAATCTGCAAAACAAAATGTTTCAAAAATATACTTTGTTTTATTATTAAAAACAGAAATTAAAAATATTAATAAAGAACAGGCTCGTATGTATCAGACAAAGAAATAAAGGTTATCGGCCAATAACGAGCAATGAGATTTTTGAAATTTTAAAATTATATAATGTTAACAATGTTGAGACGTTTCTAATTTTGGCTGATGAAGGCACGGTGTTGCCGAAACGTATCAACATTGTTAACAATATATAATTTTAAAATTTCAACATTCTCGTTGCTCGTTATTGGCCGATAACCTTTATTTCTTTAGAGGTTAAAAATATTTACTTACCTTTATCATCCTCAGTTGCGTATAATACATTATTGTCTTCTAAATAAATACATTTTCCCACAAAACACAAATGTTTTGGGGCGTTATCAAGTGAATTAATCACTCTTCCACAATGTTTGCAAGAAAACATTTTTATTCGAAAATTCAATCAATCACACGTGCGGATCCGTTTATCTATCAGATTCGTACTTCTTACCACTTCGTACTGACAGTACGAGGAGAACGCTAAAAAGACAGTGTTTTAATTTTTACAACTTAAAATTTCCCTATGTTCGTCAAATAATTGGCAACCATGAATTGAACACAAATCTCTCAACTCACCTTTTTAGCTGTGTATACTTGTGTCGAGGTGTGTCTTTGTAGGAAAGCATTGTGTCGAACACTGTGTCACTTTGTGTCGCATTGTATCGTTGCTGGAAAACAACCATAGAGAAGATGGTAATTAATTCGATCACGTATACTTCGAGAAGGTATTGAATAGAGCTGCAACTCATGATGGACGGCGGAAACCCTACACGGAGCGATGTGGTTCTCCAACACATCTCCGTCATACGAGCAATTATCGTCAGTTCGTTTAAACAGGTGTGACATTGTAGCCGCTCCTCAACAGGTACGTGGAATAATTGTCTCTCTTGTCAGATTCATTCTGATAAATTATATATGCTTTATATTAGACCATATGCCTGAAATTATATTTGAAACGACAACACTATTTTATGCATTAACGTTTTTAAAATTTTTAATTTCTTCTCGTTTATATTTATTACTTATATATTTCTCTACCAAACTTGACATTTTTTAAAATGTAAAGTTTTGATTTTTTGAGAAAGAAATTTTTCTGTCAGCTTCAGATTTATAGCTTCTGTCAGCTCATAATTATGTTTTCGAAAGTAGTAATTACAAAATATCAATGTTGCAGACTGCAATAGGATATCATAGTCCACAAAATTCTTTATGGCAAGATAAGAACTCGCCGAAAAATTCGCCGACTGGCGATGATCAGATACATTTGAATGGCGGCTCGCCACAGCTCTCGCCTTCCGGATCATCCCCGAATTGTGAACAAAACAATCTCAAACGCCGTTCTACAGAACCGTTGCAACACATCACGGAACTTCAGATTTGCGACTTCAGATTTTTATATTTGACTTCATAGATATTTATATATATACATTTTTAATTTTATTAATTGATTGCTTTCATGTTTGATGTGACTCCGAATTCGAATGGCTTTGTCATTTACCATCGATACAAAAATCTCCGGTTCTTACATTTTATTATACTCTTTATTTATTGCGCGACTTATCAAAAACCTTGTACTACAATTTATTTACTCATAAGCAAAATATTTTTTATATAATTTATAATAAAAAAATACAATTTTATAATTACATGACTGCTTTTTAATTTATTTACACATGTCAGTATATATTTTTATTCCAAATATTTTTTATAATTGAACATTTCAGTATATTTTTACAGTATGATCGCTTTTTAATCCAGTTACACATAAGCGTATTGCCAATCTACAGCTCCATTGTTGTTAAAGTAATAAAGAAATTTTTCTCGAACTTCTGCTGCTTGTCGAGTACTGGAGTTGTTTTTTGAGCGGGTTATATCTGCCACTTAAGGTCTCCATATCTGCTCTCCAACTTCCTGGTACGAAACCGTTTTCGTTCTCTATGTCAATTAATTCTGATGTTACATATTGAACATTTTCTTCTTCATTAAGGTCTGCCATGCGTAACCAATTGTGGAGGCATACGGTTGCTTGCACAATTTTCATTGTATTATCAACACTTAGAATAATAGGTTTTCTAAAAATCCGCCACCTATTTGCTAGAATACCAAAGCTATTTTCAATTGTTCTTCTAGCCCTTGATAATCGATAATTGAATAACGCGTTTTTCGTATTCAGCATTTTGTTTGCCCGGGTACGGTCTTAATAAATACGTTTTTAGTGGGAAAGCTTCATCTCCCACTAAACAATATAGCAGATTGTCTCCATTTTCAGAAATTGGTGCAGGCTTTGGTAGCTACATTTCATTATTTTCAAATTTCTGACCAAATATGCTTTCCTTAAAGATTCCTCCATCGCTCCTTCGCCCAGAAGCTCCAATATCAACAAATTAAAAAATATAATTGGCATTGCATATTGCCAGAAGAACCACACTATGACTTCCTTCATAATTGTAGTATAAGACGATCCTGCTTTGGCTGGACACTTAAAAGAAATAAAATACTTTCAGAATTTGGAAAAATTTATATGTATAAATATTATTCTATATAGTAAATAAATAATTCATCTTACTTGAATAATTATATGTTTACCGTCGATGGCACCTATACAGTGTGAAAAGTTCCATTTATCCTCAAAATTATTTGCTATTGTTAGCCATTTGTCTTCACTCAAATCTGCAGGTAATACTATAGATGATAAATTGTTCCATAAAGCTTGGCATGTTTCTAAGATAATGTTTCTAAATACGTGTGTGTGTGTGTGTGTGTGTGTGTGTGTGTGTGTGTGTGTGTGTGTGTCACTGTTATCCGCTTCTCTAAATGCACTCGTCTGCTTCAATCAAACGAGAAACCGGAACGGGCGAAACGCATCTTGGCTAATCCCCGCTGATATCCCGGGAGCGGGAATAGAAAAAGGCGTCTAACGGAATCATCCACTGATCGCACCGATTAAAAAAAATTCAACATCCGAATAAATTACAGACGTCATGTGGAGATTAGCCAAGACGCCCCTCTATATCGCTCCTCCTCGATCCTAGTCAAGTTGAACCGGGTAAGTTAGCGTACATCGACTAAGAAACGTAAAAGGAAAACAATAAGTACGTAAACATAATAATATTATAACGTATCATTATGCTGCATTGTCATTACCCTTATGAAAAAGTACTATTGGCTAATGCTTTTTTGCCAATGGCAATGGATTAACTGCCATTGACAGAATGATTGCCATTCTGTCAATGGCAATTAATCCATTGCCATTAGCAAAAAAGCATTGGCCAATGGTACTTTTTCATAAGGGTATGCACACGTTTCCTTCTCACACACTTATTTCGCGGGAAATGCACGGGAAATAAGTGAAGAAACGGAAGAAATGTCAGTCCGAAGAAAATAAAGACGATAAAAGTTACAAAGACGAATAAAGAAGAAGATATCGACAGCGTGGGTCGATTAGCAACGATCTCGCTAACAACGATCTACGTATGTTAATATTTAAGTACATTGCACTGAGAGAAATTTTTTGCTGTATTAGCAAATTATTTGTCATTATAGTGACAACAAACACATAGTTTGCTGCGAGAGCTAATTAATTTAGCAATAGTAGCAAATCTTTTGTTGCAATAGCAAAAAGTTTGCTCTCGCAGCAAATCAATTTTGTTGTCACTTAAATTTCTCTCAGTGTGATTAAACATTTTCATAAGTACCACAATAAGTACCTAAGCGATCGCTCCCTGTGCTGCTTTACAATTATTCGTTTAACTTCCTTCGTTTAACTTTGTTCCTCTTGTTAACTTTTGACTTTCGGGACGAACGGAGGGTGGCTCGAACGGTGGCTCGAAAAACCAAGTCCATTTTCGCCGAACAACTCGCAATAACGATGGCGACTTTTTCTATCACGGAAATCCTATTGTTCGTTTCATAATTGCCAATGATAATCTGTTTTAATCGATTATCCGATTTAATCTATTACAATTGAAGCAATAATACTTTAACTCCATCTGTGTCGAAAAATATTGATATATGCCTTGACAGTTGGTCCTTTGTGAGAGAAATTAAGGATATAGAGATTAACACCGACAAATTTCTCGTTTCCCTCGATATAACTGCTCTTTTTACCAACATCCCGAAAGAGCTAGTTCTCAGGGCAATAGAGGTACGTTGGTAGGATATCGCTGGTAACACAAAGCTCAATTTGCAGCAATTTTTGCATGCCATCGAGTTGGTACTGGGATCTACAAGTTTCAGTTTTAATGGAAACACATATGAACAGATCTTTGGCAGCCCAATGGGATCTCCTCTATCACCAATATTAGCGGATGTTGTGATGGAGAATTTAGAAACTCATTGTCTTACTATGCTGAATTTTTGTCCGTCGTTTTTCCGCCGATATGTCGACGACATTATCGCCATAATTCCTAAGGATAAAATTCGGGATGTCCTTGACGTTTTCAATAACTATCACCCCCGCCTCAGATTTACACGTGAAATGGAGGTGAATGGGGCTATCCCCTTCCTCGATACCCTCATCATTAGAAATGGTAACAGGCTTGTGACGAATTGGCATAGGAAAACCACGTTCTCGGGCCGATATGTAAATTATTTCTCCAACCATCCACTGAAATATAAAAACAATACAATCACAAGCCTCGTTGACCACGCAATTCTACTTTCCGATAAACAATTCCATAGTTCCAATATTGATATTGTCAGGGACATCCTTAGGAATAATTGCTTCCCGGATGAGCTTATTGACATATTAATAAGCGACTAAAAGAATTACATCATCGCAATGACGTCACCGACTATACTGTAAGCAATGCCTTCGACGCCCGGAGATACATCGCTCTTCCTTACATTAAAGGTTTGAGTGAAAATATTCGCCGCACGGTAAACCGATGTGGCTTGGATGTCCTTTACACGATTCCCAAAAAGCTAAATTCAATTATAAAATGTGGCAAAGATAAACTCGAAAATATGAAGGAAACATGTGTCGTCTACAAAATTGAATGTAATGACTGTAATGTTTCCTATATTGGACAAACCTTAAGACATTTGGAGACTCGGGTTAAGGAGCATCTAAGCGACATCAAAAAAGATATGAATAAGCATTACGTGGTGAGCAAACACCGACTTACACACGGGCATAATTTTAAATGGTCCGATACGGGTATTATGCATAAAGAGGGAAATGTAAGGAAAAGAGAGATTGCGGAGATGTTTTACATAAAAAAAGAACAAATGAACACGATTAATTTAAAGAAAGACACTGATAATCTCAATCCGCTATACGACAGAATCATAAGAGCTACCTAATCATTTCCCTCTATGTGTATGTTTTTATTCGGTTGACCGACTCACTTTGTATTTTGATGATTAGTCGATCGCTGTCTCTCGATTCGGAACGACGTGTCACCAGTCATTTCCGTGTACGCTATGAGTACGGCTCTCTGGATTGCGACTCTTTTTAATTTTGACAAAGTTATACAACTGCAACAACCTTAAAATAATTCGTGAACATGAGTAGATAGGTAGATATTAATTGTTCCTTGTGTGACATCGTTTTTGTAACAACTTGCTGTAATGACTTCGTTATGTACTTTTAGATATCTCTTGATAAGGACACGAAACCAGTGTCGAAACGTTGAGCTTGTAAGAATCTTCGATTAAAGTCAGTTTGGTCAAAATATATAACTCTTGTTATAAATATAATTATACGCAACAATTATACATCACGCGTCGCCAGACCTTGCGTCCTAACTACATCGTGCGAACGCCACGCTAAAAACGAATATGTTAATATGAATATGTCAAATATAAAAGCGGGAAACATGTCAGAGATAAATCGTGAAAACTTACGTGTTAGGTGCGTCAAAAGAATGAAATTGTAAAATTGTAAGAGTCGCAAGTGTAAAACTGTGAAAAAAATTAACCTGTCCATTTTCTCCACTAGATCCGTCATACCATGCCATATTTAAAGTCACAATGATAAGAAGTATTATACACAATGACAAATGACATTAAGATGTGTTCCGAAAGTATCGTAGGACAAACCAAAAACTAAATTGACGTGTTCTAAAATACTACAAAAACAGACCGAACTCCGAGACATATTATATGGCTTCGATAACTCGATCGCGGGCATATATCGCGGGCAAATTCTCTGTATCTTTCTGGAGGTTGAACAAAAAATAATTTATTTACATATTTACAAGCTTAAAAACTAAAAAATTGAGCTTTTCGTGCTTTTATCTTGTTGGCCCGTGAGTACGTACTTCACAAACAATTGACGCAATATAGCTGTTTCTCTTAGAGCCAAAGCATATAACATGGTGTAGCGATGTACGATAACCCTAGTCTTCGACAAATCAAAATACGTCAAAGCTTGTGCGTTACTTACGTCCACGACTACGCCTATCACATGTGCTTTGGCCCTTAATGAACATCGCCTCATTTGTTTGTGAACTGATTTCAACTATTCACAAAGCAGATAGAATAAAAATAAAAAACTTACTTAATTTCAATAGTTGAATATCTCTTAAAGCAGGGACTTTTGCATAACGCATAATACGTAAGCATAAGAAAACTGATTGGTGTATTTCCTTATGCACACACTGAGAGAAAAGTTTTGCTGTATTAGCAAATCATTTGTCACTAGAGTGACAACAAACATTTGGTTTGCTGCGAGAGCTAATTAATTTAGCAATAGTAGCAAATTTTTTGTTGCAATAGCAAAAGATTTGCTCTCGGCAGCAAAAGATTTGCTCTCGGCAGCAAATCAAATTTTGATGTCAATTAAATTTCTCTCAGTGCATGTGTATGGACCAATCAATTTTCTTATGCTTATGTTTATGCGCTATGCAAGTTTGTCTGGATTGACCTAAGGGCCTTGGCACATAGAAAAACTTAAGCAGTAAAACTTAAGCAGTAAGAAATCAACAGTATGGATTCGCTACCGCTTAGGGCCGTGCCTTAAGTTTTTGACTGTGATTGGCTGATTTGCTTACTGCTTGAGTTTTTAACCGGACAAACTGGATTGGAACAATAAAACGTTTGATTGTAATACGATGACAATATCTCATTAATGTAACCAGACTTTTTGTTCGATGAACAACTGGAATCTGGTTCATTTATCCAAATAGTAAGGTTAATATAATTTTATGCATTATTGCTTTACGTTTATTTTCTACTTGCATTAAACGAATAATACAACCTTATTAATGTATATAAATATATATATATATATTAAATAAGGTTGTTTATTCGTGTCAGGGTAAAATAAAAGATTACATGTATATGATAAAATTACTGTAGTATTTTTATAGAAAGTAATTTATTCATGTCTCTTTTATAATAAAACATTGTTGCATGGAATTAATCAGAAACCGTTCGCAGTTAACTAATTAAACTTAATATATAAATTGATAAACTTTACAATAAGATAAGCTATATTGATAAGCTTTATCAATTTATAAATTGCCTTGTAAGCTTTATCAATTTATAAATTGATAAAGCTTACAAAGCAAACTTAGTCGTAACTAAAAGAATGCCACTCAGTGGCAAACGTGCTATAATTGCAGGGAAAGGACTGAATAAATTATAGGCACATTAACAGCGGTTAAACCTATAGTATCCTGATGAACTTCAAAACCATGAAGGTTTTCGTTAAATCCTATAGTATACAGATTTTTATAGATTAAACACAAAATTATTGTTCTCGTTACATAAAATTTTGAGTATAACACCAAATTTAGGAAGACTACCCAAAATATCAATAACCACACAGAAATGTTTGTATGTTACACCTTTATGCTGCAGTACCCAGACAACTTCCATGCATTTTCCCATGAAACTAGGGGATAAAGAAGATTTGAATGAATGAAATCCATGAATCTGAGAAATGTGATCAATACGAAGAATAGGCCCCATCTTCTGATTTTTACATAATATTGCTGTAGATAAAAATTTGTGACATAAACTAAGCTGCTCTTTTACGGCTAATGTATGAGTAATATTTTTGCGGGAACAAGTTGCATTTGCAGCAAGTTTAAGTAGACGATTTTTTGATTCAAACCGCATAACACTCAAATGAGACAGAGGCCTGCTTTTTTTCATTATTGTTTTATAATGAGTCATATTGTGGTGTTTACATTTAAGATTATCATGGAAAAGATGAAGATATTTTTGATGGTGTTCTTCTACTAGAACTCCTAATAACTCAGTACATTCCTTCTGAAGAGATTTAGCATTAACAATGTCATGTATCTTACGAAGAATCAAGAAATATTGCCATACATCATCATGAAGGACATCTTCACCAAGAAGAAAAGGAAACAGTAGTATAAAATTACTCATTTCACTAGCCGAAAATTTTAAATCCTTTTTCCTTATTTCATCATCAGTTATGGGAGGTGGCTTGTTTGTTATGTCATTGCAGCCATAATCAAATGCTTTCAGCCGTTCATTTAGACAGGTTAAAGAAATTTGTTTTGTGTTAATTATGTAATAATACAGAATATGAGCCATTCCATATTTATATACGCCCTCATCCAAATCTATAATAGTTCTTATCAATTACTACATAAAAATCCTTGCACAGTGATACAGTAGGTCCGACAGCGATAACAAGTGGTTGAATTTTGGTTTTCATGTGTTGAGCTTTGCTTCTAATTCGTTCTACATTTGGCACCAAATCATTCATTACCTGAATAAAATAACTTTGTAAGAAGATAAATACAAACATTAAATAAAATGAAATAAATAAAAAATAAACAAACATCTTTGTTAATGTTTGTCGCAAGTATACAGTTTCAAATAATTTACCTTCACATGAAGAATGAATCCATCTATCATTTCCTGGGTAGTAAGTTTCCATCTCTTTCCATTTGTTAGTGGCACAGGAACTGGACTAAAGAGATGTCCCAATTTTAAGAAAAGATTTAAGTGCCAATTATCTAAAAAAGCAAAGTACATTTTTTAATAATAAAGGTTAACAGGAGATAAGGAAAAGTACCAATCATATTAAAAACAAACAAATTAAACACATTTGCAATGTGAGATGTGTAATCTTATGTACTTAATACTTATATACTTAATATCTAGCAATAAGTAATATATTGTTTCAAAATCATTCTATATAGATATATATAATAATGTTACCTTTCAAAGACAATAGTAATGATGCTTTCCTTGCAAACTCCGTCCATTTACTCCACATTCGCGTATCGTAATCAGGATATAATTTCTTAAAATCGGCTAGAAGCTGTGATACCTCTGTTGATAATGGATCAAGCTTATGACTCTCAAGTTTATCACAAAATTTGGCTCTAGGCCCTGCCTTCGGTATTATATGCTGAAAATCGGATGCCTTCATAATTCTTATAGCCTCATAATCAATTTCGTTGGCTACAAAATCAATAGTCTTAATTTAATAATATAATACAGTATGCAACATTAGACTGTTCAGTACCACGCCATTGTATTATAATAAGCCAATGTATAATTTACACCATATACACCAGTGTAAATTATACACTGGCTTATTATAATACAATGGCGTGGTACTGAGCAGTCTAATGTTGCAACCGAAATCGAATCTCGTAATAGTTATATCAAACTATACAAACCTTTGAAGATTTCAATGTAGTCTTCATAACCCCACTCACGAAGTAAATCACGCGTCTTCGTATCCATCTTATTAGTGCACTAAGCTGTATATTGTCTCGCACAGATATACGCGGACGAAACAAAGGCCGCGGGGGTGCTACACGTCGCACGTCGCCGTCGCACGTCGCCGTCGCACGTCGCCGTCGCCGTCGTCGTCGTGGCCGCACACACGTCGTTCTCGTCGCCGCCACTCCAGAAGACGATCCACCCGCGCGGGTCCCTCGTTCGCGCGGGTCTCTTGTTCGCGAAAACGGGACAAGGACGATACGCGGGGAGAGGTGGTCTCACTCGCGCACGTCAACACACATCGCCTCGCCACGGGGACGGGGATATCGTTTCCTTCACCAACGGGGACGAGGTCGCGTCTCGCGGAGGGCGAGAAAGAACGCGGGAATCGCCGCGAATCCGCCGGTACCGTCCGCACGACTTAATCACCGTCACTGCGACAGTCGTCGTCGCCGTCGTCGTCGTCGTTGCCGCCGCCACTCGCCGCGGTGAAGAGATGGCCGCACAAACGCAATCACGCTTCGAAGGGATGATCGCACAAACGCAATCACGCCGCGCTATCGTGAACGCAACAACGTCGCGCTCCGAGGTTGGGATGTCGCGCATCGAGGCGATTGAAAAACAAAAGAAAATAGTTTCGCGCGAGCTTCAGTTTTTAACACAATAGGTCAAAATAACCAGACACTTGAATGTTATTACTAGACACACGTGAACCAAACTATTGGGTTTAACATGACATGTATGATTACGATAACCAGAAATTATGTTTAATTCCACCAATACTCCTTTATTTAATCATACATGTCACGTTAATCCAACTATGCTCTTCTTCCCTAGTTCCCTTGTAGTTATAATAACTAGATACTTGTATATTATTACTACAAATGCACTAACCAAATTCTAGTGACATATCTTATATGAAACTTTTCACTTTTCACGTTTCCGCCCAAGAGGGAAAGTTACACGATCGCTGCCCTGAATGGTAGCATACCCAAACATTCTGGTTGCGTACCAGAATATTTGATTACAATAACCAGAAATTCTGTTTATTTTAACCAAAAATTGCTTAACAAAACGCATCTTGTTAATTCAACCACGGTTGTTTTTTCCGTGTATATTTAAGTCCGTCTTAAGTATAATCTTAAGGGCCTAAGCAGAATGGCTGTCTTGGCAGTGTTTTATGCCTTAAGTCTTTGTCTTATGTAACGCACAATACTGTACAGTATTGTGCGTTACATAAAACAAAGACTTAAGCGGGCAGCACACACTTCTGCACAACGCATAATACGTAAGCATAAGAAAATTGATTGGTCTATTTCCTTATGCACATGTGTATGAACCAATCAATTTTCTTATGCTTACGCATTATGCGTTGTGCAGAAGTGTGTGCTCCCCGCTTTAAGGCATAAAACACCGCCAAGACAGCCATTCTGCTTAGGGCCTAAGATGCCATTAACCAATCACAGAGCCGTATTAGCATCTTAAGACATTACTTAAGACGATCTTAAAATAAGAACCAACTATGAATACCGGCCTAAAGCCCGTATCAGAGAGCATGCAGCTTGATATAACAAAAGAACATTGCACACAAAATGGCTAACATCATCGTTTCAACTAATACAATTCAATTTTTGCGCGCAAATAACCGTCTCTTCTACGAGCTCGGTCTTTACATCCAGAGCGAATCGAGGAGCTCGAAACTGTTAATACCGAACGCAGATAAGATGACACACAGCAAACAGATATGCATTGCTGAACGATTTGCGAGTAAAAGAGCACTCCAACGCTTCAGATTTGTATTGCCGAACGCAGTATAACAAACAGTAGTACAGCATTGCTCCACATAGATTTTTGTAGTAAATTTACCGCTCTACAAAAAAGATATCTTATCATTTTTTCATAAATTCAACCGTTCAAAAGATATTCAAAGTTAAAGTTTGATAAATTTTATAAAACTTGTTTTTGCTTCTTATGAATTTTGTATCATATCGACTATCAAAAATTATGAAATAATCAATACATATTTTTGTAGAAAATTTAACGATCTGCAAAAAAGGTTTCTTATATTTTTTTCATAAATATAACCATTTAGACGATATTAAGGTTTAAAGTTCAAAAAGTGCATAAAAATTATTCTTTTTTTTTCATATTATAACAAAATTATGAGCTTTATCGGATATATTTTTTTATTTTTTCCGTAAATTATTAAATTAACTGTAAAAATAACTTTAATTCTAGTCAATAAACATTATTAGTTAACCATTGAAGGCCATAAAAATATATTTTTTGTCAAAAAATTGGTTTTAATGCATATACGTGCAATGGTTTTTACGCGGAAAATACATGCCATGGGACTCCAGCCTAAAGCCCCTTACACAATAGGCGATAGCGATAGCGATAGCGAAAGCTATACCTTGTCGGCAACTTTGTCGCTGTCGCTATCACTATCGCTATCGCCTATTGTGCAAGGGGCTTAAGAGGCTGCGATATAGGAATAGAAAAAGAACGCTGCATATATAGCCCAGTAAAATGACTCGAAATTTGTCGATTTGGAGGAAATAATTCGAACAGGGCTGAAACTTTGTAAACAGGCTTGTTTTAGAGTACTATTTAACATATTAAAAGTCCCCATGTGTAGACGCTACGTTGCGGGCAGGGGAGGGTCCAAAAGGTCCAAAAAACCAGTTTTTCGCAAATAACTCGGAAAATATCAACTTTACGGAAATTTATGTAGATATAAAAATTGTAGCATACAAAATTCCGCACAATTTCGTTTTTGATTCAAGTCTGTACGACCAAATGGAGCAGAGATAGAATTTTTTTAAACACCGGTAGTTTTGCGACGCAACGAAAACGCGTACGCGCGTCGCGCATATATATATGCATTCATATATATATATGAAGTAATGAAAACGCACCTTTATAATCTCTTTATGTCCTATCTGTATAATCCATTCTTTTATATATATATATATATATATATATATATATATATATATATATATATATATATATAGAGAGAGAGAGAGAGAGAGAGAGAGAGAGAGAGAGAGAGAGAGAGAGAGAGAGAGAGATAGTCACGGCTTTTTCGGCCGGAGCAAAGGAACGCTAGGAGAGTCGGGTGATAGGCCTGTCGGGATAATCCCTCGCGCGAGTCAGGCAACTCTCGAATAAATCCGTAGGGCGCCAGACGCGATGCCCTCGCGTCCACTACTCTCGATAATTTTAACGCGAAATCGCGAGAACCAAAGCCTGTCGCACGAGGGGCCAGCCAGCTCGACCTAACGGTAGAGGCGAGGCAACGCAAAGTTGTCGAACGGACACTAATTCCACACAAATTGCTAGATACTTAATGAACAATAGGTTTCGTTTATTAAAATAAAAGTAAATAATCAGTGTAGTAATTCTTGGATAGTAAAGAAATAACAAGCTTGGTTCTTCTGGGCGAGCAGAGAATTAACGGGAAAGAATATTACAATCAGTCCGGTTTATTATGATTAGAGAGACGGATAACAATAAGTGACAGTTCCGGTGAGACGGTATTAGCTGAGCAATGATAAGAGAAATAAGTGAGCCTCGGTTATTATTAGTCAAGAGAAAAGGCAGACTAGTGAATTATCGTTGAATGAGAGATCTAACGGAAAAATAAACCTGTCGGAGGAAATCGAAAAAGACTTACAAGTGAGTAATACGCGGTAGAGAACTTGAACTTGAGCAATCTCCGAAATAGCGGCAATCTGAGGCTATGAAAGAGTAGTCGACGAACAGAATTAAATTTGTATCACGAGAAGCGACGAGTATTATTCTCAGGCAACTTAAATCTAACTTATCACTAATAGCGCAAAGTAACTAATTCACGGAAAAAAATTTAGCTAAATTTAGTCGTAAAATATGGATAACTAATATTTTTTGCAGCAAGAGCTATATTTTTTGCAGCGAGAGCTATAGTTTAGCAATAGTAGCAAAACCTTTCGTTCTCGCTGCAAAAAATGTTAGTTATCCATATATTACGACTAGCTATAGCAGCTAATCTTTCTTTTCCGTGTTTGTATCGCGAGAAGGGGATCGACAAGTATTCTCAACAGACTTTACGAGGCGGCGCGGCGCCCCGCCGGGTGCGCCTGAGCTCGCTCGCAAGAACTGTGACGCACCAAGGGCGTCGGTCGGTCGCTCGCGATGTTCGCAGGTAACGTAGACGCGATATCGAAATCCCTCGCGACACCCTTATCACGAATAATAAAAAGTCGAAGACAACAATTCTATATTTACGCGATGATCAATACCGTTTCGCACAAATCGCGAATGACGACGCAGCGCTGATCTCTACGCAGCGCGCAGGCAGGTACCCCGCAGGGCCACTCTCCGGCGGCGCGCCGGATAAGGGGACGCCGACGCGAACCCCGAGAGCAGATTGCTGGCGCTCATTACCACGCGAAAATTTCAAATACGAGAAACCCTATCTGCGACCGGATGCTGCGATATCCACGATCTCGCGATCCCGCGGTCGCGATTCCCAGGAGGCCGATCCTAGCAGCGCACGGATATGTCGTCGCGAGGCTCCCCGTGCCCGCCACCGACCGCCCACACCAAGTTTTCCGCCGCGTCCGGCGTACATCGCGTCCGACGATTTGCACCAATGCCAACCTGAAAACCGACAGAATTGTAATTGCGAGACGTCTACTCGAGTCGGCGGGCGAACCAGGAGAGATCGAACGGTAATCCACTCGATGTGGAATCGAAAGCGCGCCTCTGTTTAAAATAATAGATACAATATGATCGGATTACATTATATTACATTCAATTTCAATGTAAATTAATAAGATTTTTATTCATTTACATTGAAATAGAATGTAATATAATGTAATTTGATCATATTTTATCTATTATTTTAAACAGGGGCTCCTCTCTGGGGGTTACGCGATAATCAGATGCGGTGTCGCGATCAATCGGGCCTGAGCGCGTCGTAGATCAGGCGCGCGCTGTCACAGGCATTCTGCGGGGGTCCTTTGCGCCCCCAGGCATCCTTGGTGCCGCAGATTTTTCTGCCCGATGTCCGATCGTGTTTGGGCTCGACTCCCCTCGTCCGAAGGTCTCCTCGCGAACCGAGAAAACGCTGGCCAGGCGTCCCGGGTCCGCTCGGATGTCCTGGGGTTGGTTTGGAGGTAGCTCTCGTCTCCTCGGGGAAGAAAGGCCTTATCGCGGCTCTATCGGCCTCTCGCCGATCAGCTGCTCCGTGCGTGACCGCCTAGTGCCCCGCGGCCGTATTCCTCACTGAGTCCCGCGATATCCTCACGTCGCTCTGTCTCTTGCCGTGGATCTCGCTCCCGACGTCGGCTTCCGCAATCCTGGTCCCGAAGTGCGGTGCCTCGGTGAGATGTCACATTTTCCTACAAAATAAAATAAAGAGAATAAAATTCAAAATAACACGCTCGTGTGTATGGGCCATTCCGCGTGAACCGGATCAGTCACCTCTCAGAAATGAATCAAATTTTGCATATCGGTAGTTTCTGACGAGATAAAATATGGTGTCAAATATTTTTTTTTTAATTGCAAATTTTTTCGATTTATGAATAATGGAAAATTTACCGCCTTTTTATTTAATAATTGCATAACTTTTTTCCTTTAAGTGCAATACAAAAATTTTTTAAATAAAAGTTGTCACAAAAGGACTATATTTTATGATAAAATTATTTACAACATAAAAAAAAGTTATTTCGTACTATTTATTAAACAAATTATTTTTCAATAATTTTTTTAACTGTCAGGGAGACAATCGAAAAATAAAAAAAAAATTTTGTTAGAAACTTTCAAGCTTCCAATATACCACAAAAAATTTTCATCGATGTGTTTTGTTTCGTTATCGAGAAAATAATTGTTTAATTTTTGTACGCGTGAAGAATCGGTACTCGGTGCTGCAGCCACGTCTGTACGGTGACCGCTCTCGCTCGCTGGCCGCGCGGCGCGCTAGGCGAACTTAATATCCAAGTTAATTTTCTCAAAAACGAAATACGATGATGATTCACGACCACGGTTTGCTGGACTTTTCTCGTTTGCTTCACTCATACTGAAGTGGATTGAAGATACGGCGAATTTGACCGGGACGCGAATCGCGAATGATTTTAAACGAGCGGCTCCAAGTAATTAATTAAGAAAACCTTCTTAGGGCGAGTCCCGAGCGGTCTGGTCACGTGGAATTTCTTTCTCGTTCCGCCGGCTTGGTTGTGCATCATCTATCTGCACGCGTGCGTACCTTTTTGTTAATAACAAGTTTTTCCTGTACATACAAATCTTTATTTTTCCTACTTCTTTCCTTCTCTCTCTCTGTCTCTCTCTCTGTCTCCCTCTCTCTTTCTCTATCTCCTCCCTCTCTGTCTGATTCTTTGTTCCTTATAAGTTTGAATCTTCAATAATTCTAAAATAGTTGTTGTGCACATAGAATAGCGGTTATCAAACTTCCTTTCGTTTTGTTTCGATTATATTCCTGCAAATTTGTACAAATAAATTTGTAACCCAATTATGGCCACTAAGCTGCAAAGGATTGCAGCACCGATTTTTTGGCATTTTGTAGGAATATAATCGAAACAAAACGAAAGGAAATTTGATAACCGCTATTCTATGTGCACAACAACTATTTTAGAAATATTGAAGATTCAAACTTATAAGGAACAAAGAATCAGACAGAGAGGGAGGAGATAGAGAAAGAGAGAGGGAGACAGAGAGAGAGAGAGACAGAGAGAGAGAAGGAAAGAAGTAGGAAAAATAAAGATTTGTATGTACAGGAGAAACTTGTTATTAACAAAAAGGTACGCACGCGTGCAGATAGATGATGCACAACCAAGCCGGCGGAACGAGAAAGAAATTCCACGTGACCAGACCGCTCGGGACACTCGCCCTAAGAAGGTATTCCTCTTAATTAATTACTTGGAACCGCTCGTTTAAAATCGTTCGCGATTCGCGTCCCGGTCAAATTCGCCGTATCTTCAATCCACTTCAGTATGAGTGAAGCAAACGAGAAAAGTCCAGCAAACCGTGGTCGCGAATCATCATCGTATTTCGTTTTTGAGAAAATTAACTTGGATATTAAGTTTGCCTAGCGCGCCGCGCGGCCAGCGAGCAAGAGCGGTCACCGTACAGACGTGGCTGCCGCACCGAGTACCGATTCTTCACGCGTACAAAAATTAAACAATTATTTTCTCGATAACGAAACAAAACACATCGATGAAAATTTTTTGTGGTATATTGGAAGCTTGAAAGTTTCTAACAAAATTTTTTTTTTATTTTTCGATCGTCTCCCTGACAGTTAAAAAAATTATTGAAAAATAATTTGTTTAATAAATAGTACGAAATAACTTTTTTTTATGTTGTAAATAATTTTATCATAAAATATAGTCCTTTTGTGACAACTTTTATTTAAAAAATTTTCGTATTGCACTTAAAGGAAAAAAGTTATGCAATTATTAAATAAAAAGGCGGTAAATTTTCCATTATTCATAAGTCGAAAAAATTTGCAATTAAAAAAAAATATTTGACACTATATTTTATCTCGTCAGAAACTACCGATATGCAAAATTTGATTCATTTCTGAGAGGTGACTGATCCGGTTCACGCGGAATGGCCCGTATATAACAGTAATCAAGGGTAACCACGGCCAATAACGAGCAACAACGAAAATTAAACTTTAAACATAATATATTAACAATGTTGGTACGTTACGTTTCTGCACACTGTGCTTTCCTCAGCCAATTAATAATTTAAATCACATAATCCAATACATAACATTCTACAACCAATACGGTAAAATTTATGTTTTGGATTATGTGATTTAAATTATTAATTGGCTGAGGAAAGCACAGTGTGCAGAAACGTAACGTACCAACATTGTTAATATATTATGTTTAAAGTTTAATTTTCGTTGTTGCTCGTTATTGGCCGTGGTTATACCCTTGATTACTGTTAAAGAGAATAAATGATACACATTTTAAGGTTTCGGTAGGCCCCCTGGAGATTTCGCGGTCGCTTTCCTGACTCGCCCGAGGGCATGAACCTTGTGACGGCGCGAGCGGCGCGCGGCGGGGCGCTGCCACGTGCGGCGAACCGTCACGTCAAAAAAAAAATATATATATAGCCCGAAACCAAGGGATCGATCACGTATTTTTTTCCCTAGGGCAGAAACATGAAAAGTGAAAAATTTCACGTGACTAGGGTAACTCCAGAGTATATACGCCGCAGCTAAGGAAAACTTAATTTATCGAGTACTATTTACTATATTTAAGGCAAATAAATTACCAATAAAAACTTTATAGTGTCTACTATAAAAAAATTAGAAATATAAAATATTTATTCTTCGTATTGTTACGCTCGTCGAGCGTTTGCTGCACGGTCACTCACTTCACACACTCTCGCGTCACGTTTCCCGGCACTCACTCCAGAAAAGGACTCGTTATAGTAAGGAAAACTCTCTTTATTGAACTCTCGTATTATAAAATAAGAGCTCGAGAAGACTCGTCCGGACGTGACGAGACCCAGAGCAAATCTGAACATCAAAATGTATAAATTGAACATCAGGTATAAACAACATCTGGTAGAAATCAATAGTTAATTGAGCATCACAGGAAAATCAATATACATAAACAACCGTCACTAGGCCGGTTCGCGACGCGACATTAGTTAACGGGCGACTCGCTTGACACGCGCGACACGGGGACACAGCACGGGCGTAACAGTATTAAAAAAAATGTTTTTTTAGAGACTCTTGCATTTTTGCCATATATCCTATAGGGATAAAATAAATGATATTCATAGGTGGAATATACGCCTTATACAAAAAATTACAAGTAGGGGAGACCGGGGCTAGACCGCTAGTTTTTTTTCGGTGCCGATTTTTAACAACAAAATAAATAATTTAAGTTAAAATTGTTATACCACTGTAAAGAGTGAACCTTTAGCTACAAAATTTATACAGGAAATTTTTATCTACGTCGCTTTGTTTAACCGGTATAGAGCAAAAACGACAACGGTGCAAAAATTGAAATCTCAAAAATGCCGGGGTTGAACCGTTACCCCCCCGGGGTAAATCCGTTACACTGCATTTTCAATACATATACGTACATCTAATCCTGAAAAATGATAGGATACATTTTAATAATTGTTTTTTAAGAGAAAAATAAAAATTTATTTCAAATTTTTATGCGAAACATTAAAAAATAATTGTTTTACCTATTCCATAAAACAATCAAGGCACGTGAATACAGATCCTGACAAGCGCACGCATGTGTTGTGTGCCCTACGCTCGCACGCAATGCACTGTTTCCCATATGCTCTGCTTGTCAACTTCTTTGAGCACACGCAGCACGTATTATCCAAGTCTTCGTCAGAATCCGACCGCTGCTGCTTCCTTGATTTCGATTTACGCCCACTGCTCGTCGAAGGCTGCGGTTCTGTTTGTGTGGCATTTTTTTTGGGCCGGCCTCTTAATTGTTTTGCGGCTGCGGAAACGCTCATTTTATCTTTTCTCACCGCAAGAACTGCCTTCTTGAGTTGCTCCTTGTCGACGGGAGTCGTTTTGCGACGATACGTGCGTACCATTTCCCTCCTATACAACTGACGCACGTGCAAGGGAAGACAGAATCACGCCGCTCGAGGGAAACCTAACCTGAAATCGCCGTGAGCTGAAGTCGTGCGCCCGGCGCGCCACAGTGACGAGACTAGCGGACCAGCCCCGGGTGCTCACTAGCGGATAAGCCCCAAACATAAGTTTCAGGTTTGATCGCCCACGAAATATTAGACATCAACGATAATGAAAAAACTACACTGGATTCGTGTTCAGCATGCATTACTCTTTATAATCACTTACTTTGAGATTCGGTGATACAATAATATTCAAGATATTACAAAATTTCCACGCGCAGAAAATTTCACTTTCACCTTCCGAAAACACGTTTGCCCTCGTAAAAATCATAACACGGCAGGTAACCTGCCGAAACTCCGTTGGTCACATGGATACCATAAGCAGCATTTATGGAGGATTCACACTGCGTCCGATGTTCGACGTACGACGATCCGACATCCAATAACAGAATTTATTATTAGAGACAAAAATTTCCTATTGGATGTCGGATCGTCGTACGTCGAACATCGGACGCAGTGTGAATCCTCCATTACAATGTTAATAGCGAGTTCGCACAATATACAGGTTCCGAGATATTTGATTTTGCGGATTTACTCCGTTAGCGGTCTAGCCCCGGTCTCCCCTACTGTTTATAAATGAGGCAATAAAATGTCATAATAAGTTATAAAATGTGTGTAAAAAGTTTATTAAGGTGTAAGAATGATAAACAAATTGTAAAACTGAAAAATTAAAAAAAAATAGATGAACAATAGATGCATTAATAGTTATTTGTGTAACAAGTGCGGGAAGTTGAGAATTGGACACGAGTGCGGAGTGGACGCACGAGCCGAAGTGCGATCACCCGCACGAGTGTCCAATTCTCAACCCGCACGTGTTACACACCCTATTTTATATTACAAAGTGCGTGGAAAGTGGCCCATTGCGCGCGCGCATCATCTGTGCGACGAGTGTATGGAATTGGCCATTTGTCGCACAGATGGCGCGCGCGGAACGAGCCACTTTCCACGCACGTGTTATATAATAGTTATTTGTGCAACAAGTGCTGTAAGATGAAAATTCCCGGGTGCGGAGTTGACGCACGAGCCGAAGGCGAGTGCGGTCACCGCACCCGGGAATTTTCATCTTTACGCACGACTTGCATACCCTATTTTATGTTGCAAGTGCGTGGAAAATTGGTCTATCACGCACGCGTAGCGTGCGCAATGGGCCACTTTCCATGCACGTGTTACATAAAGGTTATTGTTATACGATTCAAAAAAAGGGAAAAGAACAGATAGGAGATTTCGATTTTGTACTATAGCATAAATCCCGCACGCTAAAAATGCCATATATCCTAAACAAGTGTGGGATATACAAGCTAAACAAAAAATACAAGAGTTGTGCATTTGTATTTTGCTGTATTCCATCATTTACTATCCCTCTACACATGAAATAACCATTAAACCTTTTATACTCTTTACAGTAATCATTTTAAGTAGGTCGTAATATATGATCGCGCTATACTTATACATTGAAAAATCGATTCAATTCACCACGTGTTTGATATCTCGTCCGGGCGTTCCGGCCGCTTATTGGTGTCCGTCCCCCTCCGCCGTTAGGTCGAGTCTCTCGGTTAGAGACAACTCTCAGGATAAGTAGGGTTCGCGATTCTTTGTTAATTATACTCGAGTGTGTTATATTATACTTGCGAATTCTTACAGACTTTATTCTATATATACAGACTAATTCTCGATTTACATCTTGTCGTTACGGTGTTCGATCTGCAACTGTCCTTCGGAACGGATCGTCACGCTTCGATCCTTCCCTACTCCCTACTTCCTAGCTAGTGATAGGCTGGTATTCACAGTCTTCAAGGCCGTCTTAAGTAATGTCTTAAGACGCTAATACGGCTCTGTGATTGGTTCATGACATCTTAAGATTAAACTTAAGACGGTCTTAAATAACTATGAATACCGGCCATAGTCAGATCTTATATTAAATTTAAGACCGTCTTAAGTACGATCTTAAGATGTTATGAACCAATCACAGAGCCGTATTAGCATTTTAAGATATTACTTAAGACGGTCTTGAAATAAGAACCGACTATGAATACCGGTCCTAGTGTCTCGATCATCTAGAGTTCCTCTAGTAAGAGTTAGAACATCGTCCGCTATTAATGGGGAATTATGCGAACGATCGAGAGAGACAGCCTCCTCACTCGTACTTTTCATGGGTCTTTGTCTCACTTCCATTAACGTCTTCCCCATTAATGGCGGAACCAATTAGGAGTCAGACCGGGGTGTCCTAACTCTTATTAGAGAAACTCTAGATCATCGATTCTCTATCGATAATATCGTTCAGTACGCAACACCACGGTTTCGTTAATATTTACAGTAAGGAAATTACAACACAATACTAATAATATGGCATAAAGGCATATGACAGAGCGATTGGGAGCAAATACCTTCATTCTTTCTATTTTTTCTGACTTCTGCAACGTAAATCCCCGCGCGGCGTAAATACCGAAATTACTCTATCTCTTTCTATTCAACATCAATACCCTCGTCACTACCACCTGTTATATGTATTGCTGGACCTTGCTCGCAACTATCAGCTTTAGAATTATATTAGCCGTCCGTCAGCATCAAAAATATTGTCACCATCTTCCTGCGTTCGATTTTGCATTCGATATACGCAAAGGAAGGAGTTATATACTATGACCCTTGCTACTGATTCAATTTACCAAAATGTCCTAGCAATATCTGTTAGGATTATGTAACAGCATTTGATAACACAGAATCAAGAGAATCAATCTCTTAAGATTAATTATACTTATGTATAAATAAAATGAACTGGCATCCATAGATTTATAGTAGCTTTTTTTTCAATTATTAAGACTTTAATTTTCTATTTTATAATAAAAAACTATTAAATATCTTTAATCTTATATTTAAGACCGTTTTAAGTACAGAAGACAATCTTAAGATGTCATAAACCTTCAATCACAGAGCTGTGTATTAGCATCTTAATTAAGACATTACTTAAGACAGTCTTGAAATAAGATATATGCCACCGAAACAATAGAGCACTAGATGGAAATCGTTATTTTGATCGAGAAACGACTTACATTTAATAATTATCAATCACATCGTGATAAAAACTTTGCGAACAAAAATTACATAAGTTTAGCAACACCTGAAGGAATATTCGCGTTCGACAAGTCGACTCAAAGCTTTACACAAATTAATGTCAAAACTTCATTAATACTAATTTAAATTCCACGGAACTTTCTATTGATGCTTTAAAAACTGTTCGCACAATCTGGTATTGATAATTATTACAAGGGCAGCATTTCCGGCGCGACATACGCCGAGCAGTCGCGCCGGTCGGTCAGCTTGTCGTTCTCCATGATCACCGCATCCTCGAGGCTCTCCAGGCGAAGCCGCGTTCTCGCCTCGTCGGCGAAGACAAACTTCGGAGCTTGAAGTCTCTCGGCCGATCTGGACCAACTTTGGCATAAGTTACTCGGTCTATACGCCTTTGCGCAAAATAGGCATGAAAACTGGACACATCCCACTCCCTCCTCCTAATTTCATCCCCTTCAGTCTTATATACATTTTCACTTCTTTTTGCAGAAATTGTTGAAGAATATAAAACAATATACAACATTGTAAAATTTTATTTAAATAAATTACCTTAAAGTACCCAGCGTTGCCAGAGCTTTTTTTTATGTGAAACAACTACATTTGTGGTTATGTGGAAATTAAACAATAACATTTTGAATTCATAATGTTTGTTTTATTAATCTAAGCTCTATTTTCTATTTTATTAATCAAAGATTCAAAAAGCAAAGAAGAAAAATTCTTTGTCGCTTCACATTCGATTTTATTAATCAAAAAGTTTATTATTCAAATGCATTGCAATACACAATATTTTTAGTGTTTCCCTCCTAAGCGAAAAATTAATGAAAGCGCCAGTTAAAATCAGGTAGAAATCGCGAAATGTACAATTAATTTTGAAATCGGGTAGAGATCGCGAAGCGTACTATTATTGACAAGAAATTATTGTTTACAAACTAATGCCAAGGAGATTCGAAGCAGCGAACCTTCAAGTCGAACGGCTCAGCTACAACATACAAATCTATCGATTTTGTAGAAAGTGAGCAAGCTGTATTTTATCCCATTGAGTTCTTAAATTATTTGGAAACAGCTGGAATGCCACAACACAGATTAATTTTGAAAATTAAATCACCGATAATATTATTGCGTAATCTGGACCCACCTAAATTGTGCAATGGATTTCTATGTGTAAAGAAACTCATCCCCAACGTGAAAACGACGTAGCAGCGATAATATAACTGGCGGTGGGGAAGATGTGTTGTTCATTCCACGCATTCCTATAATATCTCCTGACATGCCTTTCGATTTCAAGCGATTGCAATATCCAGTATACATGACTTGCATTTACAATGACTATAAATAAAGCTCAAGGATAGTCACTCAAGGTAGCAGGCATTAACTTAGAAAGTCCATGCTTTTCCCATGGAAAACTATATGTTGCTTGCTCCAGAGTGGGCACGCCAAAAAATTTATATGTCTTTGCTCCGTAAGGGAAAACCAAAAATATTGTATATCGCAAAGCATTAGAATAATAAATTAGTCATGTTGCAATAATTGATTAATATGTACGCCCTTAGTATAGCAAAATAAAGAGAAATTCTTGATGAATTTAAAAAATATATATCACTATCAATCAATTTCAATATGTTATTGTTTGATTTTCACATTACCACAAATTGTTACCGCAGTTGTTCCAGATAAACGAAACCCAGGCAACGCCGGGTATTTTAAGCTAGTAAATCATAATAATGAGCATCAGATATGAGAGTTTTATTAGTAACTAATACATTCTTTCAGTTAAAGTGCTTTGTGATTAGAAGAGCGCAGACATATAATTACGGCTATAAGAATCATAAAATCGCTCTTGTTCCTTTTGTTTTATTTCAATTTGAATTGTAATATAAACAGTAGCGTGGCAGTTCATAGTTTTAATGAGATTTCGAAATTTCGCAACAGGTATCTTTCATTATTAATAGAGCAAAAAAAGATATGTACTAAGAACGAATTTCTGTTGAAAACATGTGATAATGTGTCTAATTTTATTCCTAAATTAGAGATATTCGTTGGTAACCATTATTGTGATGCTTTAATCGGTTATATTTCTTCCTTGTGATGTTCCTAATTTATCATTATACCGCTCATTTTTCTTAACTAGTTTGCCTCTAAAATATCTCTGACGCTCCCTCAGCCTCCTATCCAACGAATAACAAACTCTTTTTTCGAGAGTAAATCAGCCACGCGGGATGCTGATTACATCATCTCACCCTATAGTCTGTGAAACCCTATGGGCTTTCTTAATCGTTAAAAGAGGATATCTTTACCAATCTTATGTGCCTTATTTTGAGTTGTTTCTATTTCCATCGTATATTATGTCATAATATTGTATTTTTAATAGAAATTTCCACGGCTTCTCATGGCAAATGGCAAGTGGTGGGAAATCTCAATTCCAGATTGCACACTGTCACTGGGTACGCACACAGAGACGCTCTGTGTGTGTGTGTAAGTGGAGAGGGCTGTTATGCGCGGGCTCGAATTGGTCGAAACCGTACCACTGATCCCACCCTCTATTACAATTGCGCAGACTCCAAATCGCGACACGATCGCGGCAAAACAATATTCGAGACCGCGAAGACAGTGTTACTGGGGATCTCTTCGAGAATGGAGAGAACCTGGTGCCTAACTTGGTTGTGTATAATTATTATTTTAATTATCTTAGGTTCTATCTTTTGGATGTACTATATGTACAAATGGGCGAAGGCCATACTTCAATACTACAATTCGACCGAGGCGAGCGCGGACTCGTCGGAAAGTAAGTAAATCGACTCTCTCTCTCTCTCTCTCTCTCTCTCTCTCTCTCTCTCTCTCTCTCTCTCTCTCTGGATTTCTTTTTTATCAACCGCGACAGTATTGAGTTTTAAATAAGAATGTTCCCCATCAACTATCGACAATCCAATGACGAAGAAACTATATTACCACAGTGGTTTCTTCGTCACTGGATTGTCGATAGTTGATAAAATGGGGAACATTCTTATCTGAAACTCAATACTGTCGCGGTTGACAAAAAAGAAATCTTCAGAGCATCTTGTTTTTTCAGGTAACGATAACGACGAGGTAGAGATCGAGTTATCGGTTGTAACTCGTTATTAAGGCACATAAAAATACACAACCGGACAGTAAAACGTAAGCAGTAAACAAATTGACCAATCATATAATGAAATAAAATAAATTAATAAATAAAATAAAATAATTTTTTACAGATTTTTAATAAAAAGATTTTTTGCAGGTGGTAATGAAATCCTATTTATCCGGAATGTCGGAATGCAAGTTTGGGATCAACGACAAGATCGTTATGGAGGCTAAGGGCATGAAAGGAGATTGTGGATTGGGAGGCGGTGGAGATGATCCCACAGGCGCTAAATCCGGCAAGCCGGTTGTCGTTATCGATGACTGCCAATTCCATCAGTGCGTTAAGCTTAGCAAATTCGAGACCGAACATTCCATTAGTTTTATACCGCCGGATGGTGAATTCGAGCTGATGAGGTGAGACAATCGTGAGAATAATTGGTTCTAAGTTATAAAAAAAATCATTCTTATATTTACAGATACCGTACCACGAAGGATATATCACTGCCCTTCCGCGTGATACCGTTAGTACGCGAGGTGGACCGAACGAAAATGGAGGTTAAGGCGGTCCTGAAATCAAACTTTAAGCCCTCGTTGCTGGGGCAGAAGATAGAGGTGCGCGTATCGACGCCGTTAAATACCGCCGGCGTGCAGCTGATATGTTTGAAGGGTAAGGCGAAGTAGAAAGCATCGGAGAACGCGATCGTATGGAAGATCAAGCGCATGGCCGGCATGAAGGAGACGCAGCTGTCCGCCGAGATCGATCTGCTGGAGACGGACACGAAGAAGAAATGGACGAGGCCGCCGATATCGATGAATTTTGAAGTGCTGTTTGTGTCGTCCGGCTTCAAAGTGCGCTATTTGAAAGTTTTCGAGTTCAAATTGAATTACTCCGATCACGACGTGATAAAATGGGTTCGTTACATAGGCCGCAACGGCCTGTACGAGACGCGGTGTTAATGATTCCGAGTCTCGATGTGGAGGCGTAAATAATTGTTAAAGTAATCTCAATGTGAAAGCCACGACTACGAGTATTGATAATGACTGTTTCTCGTTATTATTTCATTGTAGCGCATATTCGAAGCAACGATCTGAAATTGTTGTCGGATGATTAATTCCGAATCGTGTATGTAAAATATTACTTAGCGATGGATAATGTATCGAAAGAAGAATTCCATTGTCAGCACAAAATTTCTGTATAATTGCAGGACATTTTTTTTTGTATGTTATATAGTGTACTAGCACGAGTGACGTTCGTTTTTATTTGTTAGAAGATACGATATTACGTTGGAAGAAAACTTTCCAAACGCAAAAGTAAAAATAGGTTCCAACTTATATTAAGCGAATATCATAATTAGTATCAGGCAGATTATTTCTTTCGTGCCAATTTTTCACGTCGTCCATTTTTTCGATTCTCGCGCTATCGCACCATGCAAAATGGGTGGTATAAATCAGATTTTGTTAATGTTGGAAATTTGTTACCGAAAATTATGATAATTATGCTGATATGATAGGTATGATCATGAATTATTTATATACATTTACTCGAATCATTTAACGAGATTTTTATTTTCTTTTGCTTCGTTCCTGCCGAAATGATCAATACAAGTTTTTAGTATCACATAATTCCAAGCTAAGTAATTAAAACATCTCGATTCACCTCTGGAATTAATGCAGCCATTAGACTTACCTTCCGATGAGTCCGCGGTCGCCTCAGCCTGTGAGTCATAATTGTAATAGTCTATGATATCCTTGGACCACACACATATTTTATATAAAAGAAATAAAATACACACACATATATATATATATATATATATATATATATATATATAATAAATAAGAGGAGAGAGAGATAATAGAGAGAGAGGGACGGCGAGAGAGAGAGAGAGAGTCGATTTGACTTACTTTTCCGATGAAGTCGGAGTGCCGCGCTCGCCTCAGTCGAGTTATAAAAATTGAATTATGTCTTTGACCATTATACATTTGTACATTAGAAAGAATCCAACCTAAGATAATTAAAAATATAACTATATACAATACACTTAAACATATTTATATAAAAAGAAATAAAATACACCACACAACACACACACATCACACCACACACACACACCACACAACCACACACACACACACATCACACATATATATATATATATATATAATAAAATAAATAGAGAGAGAGAGAGAGAGAGAGAGAGAGATAGAGCGAGGAGAGAGACGGAGGAGAGAGAGAAGAGCGGAGGAGAGAGGAGGAGAGAGACGAGGAGAGAGAGAGGACGGAGAGAGAGAGAGAGAGAGAGAGAGAGAGAGAGAGAGAGAGAGAGAGAGAGAGAGAGAGAGAGAGAGAGAGAGAGAGAGAAATTATTTGCGTGTCTATTATATATGTCCTCCGGGGGGAAGCCCGGGTAATCACCTAATATAAATATATTTGTAGGATTACTATATACGTAATGTTTTTTTCCGGAGCACATAATGAATTTCTGTATTATATATGTATCAATATATATGTACGCGAATTTGAATTACTCATTTCTTGCGTAATAATATATGGAGTTATGGCCTCTTTGGTACCGGAGTTTGAACGGAACTGAGCAAATCCGTATGCTACGGATCATTCGGTGCGAGCTTGCGATGCGCTCAATGAAATGTAGAATGCTATTAACCTGTTATCCGTGCATGAGAATAAGAGTAGAAAGAAGCATTGATCGATTGTACGAGCGTGATTGATTTGGTCTCTCTAAAAGAACGCTCGAATGCGTAATGAAATATATGTGTAAAATAAATTAGCGTGCGTTAAACTTAATTATCCCGCTCTTCTTTACAGATATCTTAATAAATAAAAAATGATTTTATTTGATTTATGACAAAAATAAAAAATTTATTATAATATATAAACAAAAACACTCGCAATTTATAAGTTATTCATTATTTGTTCCTTTTTCATCCGCGCATTTTCATCAACTGCTTCATTTTCATCGACATTTATATCGTTGTAGTCTTCACCATTTTCCTCATTAATGTCCTCATTCATAAAGTAGTTCTCCCTTATATTAACTTCATCGTGCATTAAAAGAAAATTGTGGAGAGTGCAGGCCGCTGCAATGATGTAATTTGCCATTCTTACACTGTTAACATCGAGATATTTCAATCTCCGCCATTTGCACTTCAGCAATCCAAATGCACGCTCAATAATCGACCGTGAGATGTCCATTGGTCGCGTTCAGCAGACCAAGCCGCTGAGTAGCAGTCGAACGTGATTGGCTCTTACTTTTAGAACCAACCAATCAACGCAGAGTGTTGATAAGACGAACTCAACAGTTGTGCAACAGCTGTGTCCGCTGAACGCAGCCATTGTCTCGAAAAGGTGTCATCAGATTTTGAAGCAATGGATACGCTGAATCGCCTAGAATGTGCTTTTGTGGTGGTAGAATTGGATTTTCTTGATCCATCAGTCTGTTAAAAATGGGGCTACTGCGAAATACAGCTGCATCATGTGCTCGTCCTGGCCGATCAATTAGGCAATCTATAAATTTACCCGTATGATCGCATATGCCTGCCATAACATGTAATAACTTATTAATGTAATTGTTCGATTCTCAAAACAAAAACAGCATTTTATGCATTTCTATCATATATTGACAATTTAATCGCACACGACGTTTTGATACCTATATAATATGTAAGTATGAAATAATATGTAAGTAAATATATATTATTATAAGAAATTGATAGTCAACGAACTTTTTGAAAATTAATTGAATGAAATCCCTTACGATTATAATAATCGTTTGCATCTCCAGGCGGTTGTTTGATGGGAATATGACATCCGTCAATGGCCCCCACAATACCCGGAAATCCTCGCAATCGCATACGAAAAATCTGGAACAAACAAAACAATTCACAACATTGCTGATATATGGTATAAAATAAAAAGATTCTATGGTCCGTATTCATAGTCGGATCTTATATTTAAGATCGTCTTAAGTCTGGTCAAAGGCCGTCTTAAGACTCCGTTCAGCCAATGAAATGACCGTATTAGCAACTTAAGACATTACTTAAGACAGCCTTGAAATAAGATCCGACTATGAATACGGGCCTATGATTACTCTTTCATTATTTTCACACTCTTCGGCGTTTGGCCATATTACAAATTGTGGCATCATTTCTTTTAACGCACAAATTACTTCTTTAAATACTACATGTGCGTGACTTTTTGAGAGCCCAAATCTGTCGCTAACGGATCTAAAGATGGGTTTTCATGGGCAGTGAAATGCTGCAGCAGCGAGCCGCAGTTTAGTAATTTCCTAGAAATTACTAAGTAATTTCTAGAAAAGTTTAGTAGTTTCCTAGGAATTTTCTAAGAAATTACTAAACTACTGGGCCCGTATTCCGTTCCTGCCTACCGACAACTGTCGGTTCGATAAGTGTCGTTGCGCAGGTTTTTCATATCGTGTAAGGCCCGGTCTACAATGAGTGTTGTAAGTCGTAAGTCGTAAGAATTGACCAATCACAGTTCATTATTCTTCGACCGCAAGCAGAATAATGGATTGTGATTGGTCAATTCTTACGACTCACGACTTACAACACCCATTGTAGACCGGGCCTAAAGCCTCGTCTACAATAGTCGCACAGACTGTGTCGTATGTCGTAAGTCGCAAGAATTGACCAATCACAATCGTATTTGAAGAGAATAATCTACTGCGATTGGTCAATTCTTGCGACTTACGACATACGACACAGTCTGTGCGACTATTGTAAATGAGGCTTAAGGCTTAGTCTACAATCAGTCGTATGTCGGAGTCGGATGTCGCAACGTAGCCGATGGTCCAATGAGGAAAATTCGTTTCCGAAAAAGAAATTCTCTCATTGGACCATCGGCTACGTTGCGACATTCGACTCTGACATACGACTGATTGTAGACCGGGCCTAAAAGCTGCGCCGACACCGTTAACGACACCGACGACTGTCGGTAAACGGATTTTAGCGGAACAGAATACGGCCCCTGCTCGCTGCTGCAGTATTTCACTGCCCATGAAATCTCACCTTGAGTTAAGGTGCCTTTTCATGCTGACGCTCGACGCTCATTTTCAGCGGCAAGAAGGTTGTATGACCAGAATTGACGCCGGCGTCAATTGAAATTCATGAAAAGGAAAACAGCGTCAAAATTTCGGGGTCTTTGCGCTGCTTTGGCTTTGACGCTTGAAGTTGGAAAAATCCAACTCCTCTTTCTTGACGCTGGCATCATAGTGATGTCACGTGACGACGCTCAACGCTGTTTTTCAGCGTCCCATGAATTGGCACCTTTATGCTGTGTCTACAATGCGAGTCGCAAAGTCGTGAGTAGCAAGAATTAACCAATCACAATCGAATTTGAGGAGAATAATCGACTGTGATTGGTCAATTCTTGCGACTCACGACTTTGCGACTCGCATTGTAGACCCAGCATTATGCCCGGTGTCCACGATGCAAGAACTTGGTCCAAGTTTCGGTTTAAGCCAATCAACTTGCAGCTCTTACGGAAAAGCAGCAGTTTCATTGCCTCAACCGAAACTCGGACGCAGTTCTAGCATCGTGGACACAAGGCTTATGAAGAAGAAGATGGAACATGGAAATTCAGCCTAATTCCTGAACGCACCCCTGTGGAGAATGGAGATGTCACAATTCACATTTGTGCTACGATTGCTCTCGTCGCCGAGCAAAGTTGGTTCAAGGAAGAATCGTTCACCTGCGATGCCTTAATTAGGTTTACCTTTTTCGATCGTTGTACTTAGGTGTTCCAAGCTAAAACCTGTAACCTGTAAGTTAGAATGTAAGTGAATAAGGACGGAGCGACGGAATATGTTTATTGTAAAAATTGTAAAATAATCGATTCGCCAATTCTCAATTTTGATTGCAAGACTTGCAACTAAACAGCATTGTCACAAGCGATCAAGTCATTTTTTATTAAACATAAAGGTAAATTTTATATTATTAAGAAAATATCTTTCACTTCGGTGTCCCAACCTCATGTAAGTAAATAGAACACTAAATGAGTGAGAACAGAGCGGCGAAGTGTGTGTGTATTGTAAAAATTTTTAAGATAACCCATTCCATGTCAATTCGTGAATCCCCAATTCTGACTACATGATCTGTGACTAAACAATCAAGTTGTAAATGACGAGATTATTTGATTAGACGTACAGATATATTATTTTGTTTTATATATTAAGAGGATATCTTTTCTAATATTAACTTATATTTTTTGTACTGTATTCAGATGCTGTTGCATTCTACTATAATTATAAGTGCATTCATAAGTGGATGAGAAATATGGATGACAATATGATAATTTTATGGGATTTATATAGTTTAAAAATGAGAATATGAAGAGTAGTAACCGAAAAGAAGGATCCATCGATAAAAAAAGATATGTTTTCTTCTCGGATCCAGATGTTATTGCCAAACGCGCCGAGACCTCTGCTGTTGTGAGTGATTTTTGCTTGTTACTTTTTTGCTTGGATATATAAAATTCTAAATTGCTTTTTTATTGCAGGCAGCACAGATTAGTCGAGAACTTGAGGCGCAACAGAAGACTTTCAAGGAGCAATCAGCTGATTTGCGAGTGCCGGCAATTGGCATAAAGTGCTTAGAAAATTTGCTATCCTATTATCCTGTACAGCCATATCCTTTTACGTTTATTAGCGCAGTGAAACAAAAGCTCGCTTTAGAAGATCGTATTGATACTGGCGCTAAAGCACATAACTCAAGTTCTCAAGCAAAAAGTTTGACTTCTTCGGTACTGAAAGCGGCTAGTACGCAAAGTTTGAATACACGGAATCAAATTGTACGAAAAATGGACTTTATCAAGCCGCTGAAAGTACCAGATCTGAAAATTTCTCCAAAAACACTGGATTTCTCCAGCAGAGAAAATTCTGTTTCAAAGGAGCTGCCTTCGACAAAGTCTGAAATAGCTGCAATGGAATTTGTGCACGACAGATCTGACAAAAGTCTAAGAACTGGTGAAAGAGTACAGAGAAAATTAGACTTCTCCTCTGACGGATCGTCATTTATTAATTGCGAAAGCATCGAGCCGTTAAAAGCACCAAATGTCTCTATATCGTCTAACTTAAGCAAGAAAAAGAACATGTTAGAGACAGCTCCAGAGAAAAGGAAAACAGATCTAAGAGAATGAAAAAGGATGATTCTTCGTGTGCAAAGAGGGACGAATCCATGCAAGATCAAGTAAAACGCAGTCGAAGTCCAAGACGCGTCTCCAGAAAAGATGTCAGAGACGTGGGTAACACGAAATTACCAAAGAATGAAAGACCATTCCTTACTGCAAAAAGTAATGACTTTTCGTCGGTAAAGTCAAAAGATAAAAATTTTGTAGCACCCATTGCTAAAAAAGATGACAAAAGACAGAAGACTTTTAATGCACAGTCGGTGGAATTAACAAAAGACAATCTTCTAGAATCCAAGATTCGAATATCTAGCAATGAATCTAGCAACTTTCCGGTTTTTCCATCTTGGGAAGTGCTAGATAAAGTTGCAGTGAGAGATAATATGGGCGTTTTATCTAGTACCGAAAATAAATCTAAAGTCATAAGCCACTATTTTTTAAAGCAAAAGTCTGAAATGGAAGACTTGAAACATAAATCTGATTCGAATAGTAGACAATTGAAAGAAGACAAATTAAGTATTATCTGTAAGGACCAAACGAAGAGAGTGTTTGATAAAAATAAAATGTTAAATAACAAAGGCGAAGATAATAAACTACACAGTGTCAATTCGGAGCCATCAGAAGATGTTGAATTTATGTCTGAAACAAACAGTTCCAGGAGTCGTATAAGTGCTTACCCTATAAGTTCCACGCAATCATCAAAAAGTAAAGATCTCGAAACGGCTATGGAAGGTAAACAGAGCATTAATTCTGCGGGATCAACTAAAACTTCAGAAAATGTCAAATATACAGAACATTCCGCGGCACAGTCTGCAAGTACAAGCGTTAAAAAAGACGAGGAGTCATGTTCCCAGAGCATTATTACAACTAAAGAAATAGCTACCAACGACGATTCAAATGATGTGGACGACAGTACACTGCCAGAAGCATTGTTTGATCCTAGAAGAATCTCCCTCCGAGAGGGCTATTCCCAACCAGAATTTCATAATTTAATGACGCCAGAAAGAATGAATCTTGTGCTCAGGTCTAAACGAAGGAGATACTTGATGCAGAACAGTGATTCGGAAGTAGATGCAAGATGCCCCAAGTACAAGCCGACAGTAAAATCTGACAAAGAGGAAGAGGAGGTAGAATTGGTGAGTATAAATACATTGTCACACACGTTTTATTCAGTCATAACAATATATTTTTGATAAAGTGGAAGTGCATTGGAATTTCAGATACATCCAACAGCTTTGCATATGCAATTTCAGGCGGAACTGCATCTTTACGATTCTTACAATGAGTCCCTCCGACAAGTAATGGACGTTGAAAAGTGTCTATACAACACTAAATGCGAAATGCAAGAGCAAAAGAATTCGGAGAAAATCGATAAAAAAGATGAAGAGGAAGTCGCGCAAATCGTAGAAGACCGTGCAGCTGCTACGATTGATAACGATGCTGTTGAGAAACGTAAGAAGCCTATTATCAGTAGAAATACATTATATGTATAAATACATTATACTAAATATTTGGAATATTTTTTTCTTACAGCAACATGGAATCTAACTGATTATATAGAAAAGAACATTGCCGAGCCTCGGAAATCAAGCGAAGCGCATTTCAGTAGAGAGCATTGTATCTCAAACCAAGGCAACGTCGATGAGGCGGGTTATGGATTTAATTATGGAAAGTTTAATAAAGCGGTGGTCAAAGTGGCGGAGGTACAAACCCAAACGGTAAATGACATAGCGACTCAAACGGACATATCCGCGGACGAACGGAACGTGCAAAACAGATTGTCAGAAATGCGTGAAAACGCGTACGAACCATCTTTGAGGAGAAATGAAATTTCTCAGCTGCCTGTAAGTTCGGCCATACAATTCGAAGATTTGGACCAAATAGAAGAGATGTCACGGCCTAGCAGAATGAGGACTATGTCGGAGATTAGTTTGCACGAAACTACCTCGTCGATAAAAACGGAAACCGGGACCGAGATTAGTATCTCGACTCGAGATGTAACGTGCTCGTTTAATAAGGTTATAGATTCACAGGCAAGCATATTTTGTTATTTATGTGCGTTAACATTTGCATTTAATATGTATATTAATTGGATATTTTTTATACTTTTGTTTTCAGATAGCACGACTCTTGAGAGACGAGAATCAACTAAGCTATCAAATTAAAGAGTGGCTCAAGGTTCGAGAAAAAACGTTAAATGACAAAACCAAGAAATTGGTGCAGCTAGAAGAGCAAAAACGTGCATTGAGAGATACCGGACAAGACAGCCGTTCCGTGAAAAAGAAACAGAGAGCTCTGCTTCTAAAACTATTAGAAGAGAAGGACGAAATTCTAAAGTAAGTGACATTTGTGTAATATATTGTACTTTCAATTTATTTATACTAAACTTTTCCGTTTATTGATAGATTCAAATTGTTTCACGAGCTTACAAGCCTGGAACGAAAACGTATGTTTGAAAAACAGAGAGGCATGTTTAATCCGCAAATGTCAACGAAGAATATCTTGACGAAATTGAAGAAGATCGCAGACAGCCAATCGCTGAGAAGATTATCGGGTCCTATGAAGGGTTACGATATACGCAGTAATAGTTCTATGAGCTCCTTGATCGATTCGGATAAGTCACAGCATGATCGGTCTCAGATCGACACGCGCCTAAACGCATCCGAGAGTGATGCATCTAAAATTGAGTGGTTGAAGTCTAACATATTAGTAAGTTTAAGCGAAGGAAACAACACATCCGCGGCAAGACTCGACGAGTTAGTTGAGAGTAAGGAGCAGAAGAAAAATCCCACGCAGTTGCAAAGGAAAAGCGATATGTCGAAATACGAGCTGCGGTCTCGAAAGTACGAAGACAAGATGCCTAGAGCGGATATTTTGCGACAGAAGCAAAATCAGCTGGACATGGAGTCGAAACGGATTCATCCCATGAAAATAAATATTCGGCTCTTGGAAAATCAGGATCAGATCAGACTGTCGCAGTCACCGAGACTAGAAGTAGATGCGTCGGTACCTGATTATGTAAAATCGGAATCTGATACATTAGTGGAAGCGCTTAAAAGATCAAGAACGTCGCAAGTAACAGATCCTTCCATACAAACCGCGACAAATGCAAAAGCGAAAGAATCAACTTCTAACGCTGCAACTGCCAATAGTGAATCTATAGAGGAAGAGATAGTCCAAGACACCGCTTCAAAGACGACGCAGTCACACATCTCCGAAATATCGCAGACGAGTACGAGTAAGAACTCAAAGAAGATTGACAAGTCTATCACAAGTGACAGAGACATATCTAAAAAGTTTCAGCCTAATGTCGAACTGAAAACAAGCTCTAAGCGTAAGAATTCCAAGTATCAAAAAACGAAATCAGCCTCTAGTATATCAACGGAAAATATATCGCGGTCCAAATCAAGCTCTCATATATCGGAGGAGCTTATTGAGCTTTATGATGAACGAACAAGAGTGGAGAACGAATTGCTTCAGTTAGATGACAACAAAGAAAGTTCGATCTTGGACGAATCAGATTTTAATGAGAGCCAAACATCGCTTCAGACGCTCGTTAAGCATTCGAAGGCCAAGAACAAAAGCTCGAAGTTATCGATAGCAAACGAGAATAAGGGAAACAGGTCCGCTCAAACTTCGAGCAGAAAATTTGAGAATGATCAAAGTCTTTCCAGGAACGAGCGGGATACTCAAGACGCATCCATGTCTCAGATTAGCACTTTTGCCGTTTCCCATCACGGTTCTCAAGAAAGCGAAAAAAATCTTTCGAGGTCTATAGTCGTTAGGTCGCAAGACAGAGAATGTGAACAGTAAGTACACCTATATGCGTACATTCATTTATCACATTGTTCCTTTCAGCTTTAATAATTGCAAACGTTCGGACACTGTTTTTCGGCGCGACACGCGTGTGCTCTGCTAATAAAATCCTGAATCACTAAAATCGTACGCTGGGAGATCTAATAATAAACCTGTATGCATCTCCATGCCGCATCAAGCGAAGCATTGTAAAAATAGATTCTCTGCAGAGGCAATCCGCGTAACAGGCATGCATGTGCGTATTCTCGGAACTGTACACTTTCTTCTGTTCCCCTTAGGATTTTGAACGCACGCGAAACAGATCTTGCATCGCGCAAGAATTGTGTCGAGGATTGGATGGCGTGGCACGCAAGGTTAAGAGCAGAAGAGGACCGTGTTATTCGTATGGAGCAGGCGGCATTTAAACTCGTGGCAGCGTCTAATGTTTTGTATCAGCAAGGAGGGGGTAACAAAAATGCACTTACATACATTGCATATATAAAAGATCAATTAACTTGCATTGATAACGTGTAATGGTTCTTTGATAAATTTTGAATTAAATTTAGCTGTAACTCAAACAAGCTCCAAGACCCTTTGCAAATATGATAATAATTATGACAAATTGTTACTTTATTACATATTAATTAAGTGTAGCTTTTTGCATAATTTTAAACTGATCACGATCAGAGAGACTCTGTGCTCTTTTATAGATACCACCTTGTCGTCTGATACGAGCGACGTCGAGGGAAGGATAGGACTTCTCACTGAGAAATTAGCGGAACGACGTCTCGAAATGGCGCGTCTAAAAAGAGAAGTGAAGAAGCAAACGAAGAAACGGCTGCGTGCTCTGGAAGCAAACCTGCAGACTCAAATCAAGGTAAGTTTATATACGCGCATAATTATTTGATTATTATTGTTCTATGAAATTTCTCTTTGTACTTGACAGAAATATGACACGACCATCCATGAGATGCGCAAAAAGTTGGAATCGAAGAAAACTATTAAAGAAACTGATAAGTTAGCTATAGAGCCAAAGTCGTTGGCCGACTTCAAAGTACCTGAAATACCGCTTAAGAGGATACAGGACATCTACAAAAGCAGCGATTTGTTGAGATCTAGGTCGGAATCGGATCTCCTATTGACGAGAAATCAGCAGAAGGATTTATTGAAGCATGAGAGGGATAGTTATCAGAAACTTATGACATCCGTAAATATCAAGGGCGCAAACGTTTTCGCACTAAAAGACACTACGGATCCCAACGATAGCGCTCGAACTATTTTGGACGATTATACGTCGACAAAAGCGTATGATAAAATTCGAACGGTGCCTTCGACGTCATCGACTTCAAACGATGCACGTTCTGGAAAATGTGCTGTTTCTACGGAAAAACAAATCGGAGAATCCACTGCCGATATCAAACAAACCAGCGTATCGTACGATGAGGAAAATGCTGAAATTGATTCTAGTACAGTACGATCAGAATTGGAGGTGCAAACGATATCGGATGCAAGATTTGAAGATCACAGTACTATTAACACCGAATCGGCAGATGATAGATTAAATACTAATGTCGATCAATCTCTGCCAAAGACTCCCACGATATTGTCTGAGATCTCAGAAATAAAAAACGTCGAATACTCCAAATCTATTCCGAGCAAATCCGAGTATTCTACGGAAAATGTTGCACGTGTTACCGATTCCAATATACTTACTTATTCGAGAAAGTTAGATTTTCTGCAGTTAAACAATAAGAACTTGAGCGAGGATATAAGTTCTCTCGAGAAGGACATTAAGGCGCTTTCAGAAATAATGTCACGCTTAAGTAATGAATCGAATGAAAAGTCTAAAGCAGATAATGATGAAAGGAATACGTCGCAGGATATATCAGGGATAATATCTAAATCAGTTTTTAGCGATCAAATAATTGATATTGAAAATGAAGAACGGCAAGCAGTATTGCCTGAGAAGAAAGTCGAGACCGAATCACCTATGTCGGTAAATAATAAAAAATCAGTAGCTTCCAATGATTTCAGCCATGATAAATACATATCGGACAGAATAAGTAGTGAAATATCGACAATAATCCCGGAAGAAGCTCCTACCATCTCTAATTTATCTCATGAAATCGATTACGAAGCCAAAAGCAGAGAGATTATGAATGAAATAGAAAAATCTATACTGTCGCAACATAGTAAGATTGCAAGCGGCGATAATCAAACTTCAGCATTAGAAGATGGAAATGAAGAGTTGCTGAATGATTTGGTCTCCGAGCTCGATATAAAATCGATTTCCGAAATTCTTTCCAAAGTGTCAGAGAGTAGAAAGAGCCTCGATCTTGCGAAGAATACAGCAACTCAGATTGTCGATGACTCGAAGAAAAGTACAAATGAACAGAGCGATTTAAGTGAAGCGATACTTGAGAAGGATCTTGTAAAAGCTCAAACAAAAGAAGCGCATTCTCTGGGACTTGCCGAACATTTTAGCACTATATCAATGCAGTCTCCCATCATCGCCGGTCATCGTTCAAAGGAAACGATGTCACAAGGCGATTCGCGAAGCGCGCCTAGTTTAGCTTCAAGTCAGAGCTCGCATGTTTTTGCCAAAGATTTGAAATCGTCGAGAAATATTCCCGAGGCAGAAGTCAGAATTGATGCCGCTGATAATGTGAGGATATCAGAGGATCTCGATGAAGATATTCATACAAAAGTGCTCGACGGTACCGTAAATTCAATGACACTTGCGTCTAATACTGATGAAAATCGATCGCGCACAGTCAGCGCGGGAAATATTTCTCAGGGTAAGGACGACTGGACGACGTCCGATTCGTTCGTGGTACCGCAAGATGAGATTAGCACTGGAGTACGTGAAGAATTTGAGAATTCGAAATCAGGCCTGGACGATGCTTTGAATAATTTCTCAGAAAAGAATGTATCACGCGTCGATGATATGACAAATCAAGAAGCTGAAAGCAATTTAATAGGCGACGCTGACGTGTCGGTCTTTCTTCCAAAAGGGGAATCCACCCACGTCGCGGTACAGGACGTTACGTTTAACGAACGTGCATTAGCACAGTCTCACATGGTAAAAAGTAACGACGAACTTGACGATATATTGGATATAATCGCTAGAGAAAATGATAAACGAAAAAGCATTCCTGGAGGTGAGAAGCTTGATAACGTAATGTCTCATTCTATGGCGGAATTATTAGACAGAGTTAAGGATATCGTTGAAAACGACGGGGAAAATGTCGATAGTCATTTTAAAGGACTCTTATGTGATATGGATATCAACATAAATCGAACTGAAGTAGTTTCGGAAGCCTCAATATTAAATAACAAAGCGCAAAGCGAAATAAACGTGGAAGGTATGAGTGAAAGTAATGTAGCCTCTATGAGTACTTGTAAAGATAACGAAGCTAGTAATCGTGAGGAAATAATAGATAGTTCGTTACGAACAGTCGACGATAAATCTGCCATAAATGTAAACTTATATGTGGAGATAGATGACGAGGAGAGTCCGCGCGAAGCGGTGTCGGAAGTACAAGAAATTATAATAACGGAGTTGGATTCGAGTAGCGCCGAGGATAACGTGTTATCTGAACTTGAAATTGATGCCAAAGTTGAATTAGCTGAAGAAGAGGAATCGTGCAATGTAAACGAGGACGAGAATGAATGCGTTGTGGCAGAATACAAAGGCGCTGTGCCCGTCGAGATAAAGGAATGTCTGGAATCAATCTCGGAACAAGATAGTTCGGATGGCGAGCAGCTGGACAATCTAGTAGAAGTTGCTGTGAGCGGATTGGATACCGTTGAAAAAGCTGTTGCGTCGTCGCGCGAGTCTCCCGAGCCGATAATAGACGACGCGGCATCTACGGCGCAGACTGGACGAGCTGAGGAAGAGACAACGGATGACACTGCCGAGAAGAATAACGAAACCGCGATATCGGACGCACCGGTAGTCGGAAATATCAACAAGACGTTTGACGTACTGAAAGATCCAGAATACGAGGACATCTCCGAGGAAAGTCTCGAGGTGTCCGAGATTCTAGACAAAGATGACTTCCCGAGAACAGGCGCCGCGAAGAAGGCCGCTAACTTGCCGGAGAGGTATCAAACCATTCAGAAATCGGAGGACGTACTGAGAATATTGGACGAAATCTCACAGAAGTCATCGTTCGATTCTGTAAGCAATTCGCAAAACAACGAGAGGAGTGGCCAGAGCGCGCCGAGCGTAACGGAGGAGATCAGTGAGGCCTCGGGCGCAGAGGTTTCCGCGGAGGACGATGGTTCGTCCCCCGAGATGAATAGAACGACGAACAGGCTCGAGGAGGAGTCTTACGAGGTGGACGAAACGAAAGGTCGATTCTTGGAAAAAGCAAAATTGCAGGACAGACAATCGGTGGAGGCTAACGATGCGGACGGCTTATCTGAGGGAAAAGCGGTTTCTTGGAGATTGAATGAGGATGACAAGTCACGAATAATATACGAGCTGCGCGAGAGAGTCTCGCAACTGCAGGAACAGAATGGCTCGTCTGAATCTAGCGAGGCCGGCGATACTCCGAGGGGTGTGTCCGAGATCGAGATGGACTCTCCGAGAGATTTCAATGACTCGAGGCTGGACATTGATATCCTGGACGATGATCTGCTGAGCGGCACTAAAGCGACGAAACAGAGCATCGATATGGAGACCAATTTCCATTCCGCGTCCATCGTTACCACGTCCGACAAGGACATCGAAGCTATGATCTACGAATTGAAAGGTATTCTCGCCTATTCTATTTCGATAATCGAAGTAATATTAGAATATTATTATATATAAATTTAAGAAATTAGTAGACAATATACAGAGTCACAACTATAAATTCTTAGGCCATATATTAACTAGAGTTTTAATGTATGAGAGTATCAATCCTATATCATAGTACTCATCCGTCCGATTGTACATATTTTTTCAAACTTGAAACATTATGTGTGTCATTATAAGAGTTATATAAATATTGTAACCCAGTCGATATCGCTATCGAATGGATGTCTGGTCTAATGTGCGAAGTAATCTAATCGTGATACGTTGCAAAGCAATAATTTTTGAAAGATGCTATTCGAGCGATTGAATTGCAAGAGTCGAATAACATATTTCAAAGCAAGCCAACCTGTATATGTTGAAAGACAGTGGATCTTTTTTTCTCTTTCTTAACAAATTATCATTCTCGACCGAAATCATGCGATGCAATTTTTATGTGGGCTGACCATCTCAGAGACACTCGATACATACACACATCTCGATCTAAACACATTTATATACTACAGAAACACCTTTTATTTTTTATAATGGCTGTGTGCTCTCCTGTGCAAAAGCGTTGCCTGGTATAGCCATGTGTTGTTTATTTTCAGACAAATAGCAAAGTCGAGATTATATTTGTCTAAAGGTAATACACGAAACTACGAATGATACGAACATTGACTTGTTTATCTCTGTACAAATCAGTGTCGCATGAAATGCTTGATCCTTTCATTATTGATCCGTATGCGCACAAGAAAGGCCTGTAAATATTATGCATCACACACAATATTATTCATCAATTACTATAATATATATCTACCTTTCTCTTCCCTCTGAACTTGCCAGAAGAGATTTACTATCGTGTACAGGTGTTATATGGAATGTCCAACCTTGTCACAGCTTTGTACTATTTTATATATATGTATATATAATACATATGTATGTATAATGTATATGCATTATATATATGTGCATTAAAACATTTTCTTGATATATTTCCCTATTTTCCAACCGTTCCTTTCCTTAGAGCACTCTCAAATTAAGTATATAAATTGTGAACCCCCGATGTAATGTGAAGGCTCGTGTTGCTTTACTCGAGAAACTTGTATCTCTGCCTACCTGTCGCATTTATCGATATGTATATTTCTCGTTTCTACTCCACACAGCTTCACTGGGACAACCTGGTCAGGACCTCGCCGAGTTGGAAGCTAAGCTGCTTCGGATCCAACAATTGCAAATCGAGTTGGAGGTACGTATCCCGTGTATGATCAGATCGTCGCAAACATGGACATTTTACTTGAATGCATACGTAACTATTTTTAAGATTAAGAAATTGGAAGCGGAGGAAGTGTCTTACTACGTTCGAGAGATACCGAACAAGCCACCGCCTCCTTACACCCCACCTGGAGATGGCCGATTATCGGCTTCGCTCAGTTCGCCTTCGCTGGTCACCGCCGTAATCCCGTCGAACGTCGAGGAGCTAACGTCGTTCACCGAAAAAGCCACAACCCTGATATACAACGCCAAGCTGGCCGGTGAGGATATCGCGAATCTGGAAGCGCCTCCCGAGATCTACGAATTGACCAAAGACAAGAGTGAGAGGAGGGACAGGCGGATCTACAACACTTTCCTTTTCGATCTCTGTAAGGAGACCATCGTGGAGGTCTATCGAGCAGAATACGAGAAGCCTGGCCCGAGTTGGACGAAGCCGAACGTGAAGATAAAGCCCACGATGAAGATCCCGAAGAACGTCGAGGAACTGATCGAGTATGTTAACAAGGAGGTCGCCACGCTGTTCGGTTTCAAAACGAAGCTGCAGCGAGAAAACATGGTGATGCGTTGGAGCAGGAAACGCAGAGACAGGGTCGACGAGTTGCTGGCGAGAGAGGCTCAAGCCGAGGAGGACGAATGGACGAAGTTTCATCACGACGAGTTGGCGGTGAAGAATGGACTCACGGTAGCTATACTGGACACTCTCGTGATGGAAACTGCGAACGTGATGAAAATAGCGTACGGTAAGAAGAGGAGAATGATGGTGTAGCGGTTATTAACTTTCGCAACTGAATAGGGACATTATCTCGCAATTCACTGTTAATTAAAGCGAACAAAAGTAAAAAATACCCTCTCACAATCAGTCAATGTTTCCTCAGGAGACTGCATTTCGGATACCGCGTTACTGTCATTCACACTTTTGTCCATTAGTATCTTAAGTGTAACATAGGCTGGTTCCTATTTATTTGTTAACTATGTAATTTGTTACTCTTCTTTCTTTTAACATTAACCAAGCTGACGCGTGTGAATGTTCAAATATAAATAGACAAACCACAGTGAGGTAAAATATATATGAAATATGAATGACAGAAAGAAAGAAGAGAGAGAGAGAGAGAGAGAGAGAGAGAGAGAGAGAGAGAGAGAGAGAGAGAGAGAGAGAGAGAGAGAAATGTAATTAACACTAGCCATTCACGATTCGATAATCAAATGCCCTAGGTCAGTTTTAAAATTTATTTCTTGTTAACGACGAGTTTCTAGCATTTAACGATAATTATACATATGTACGGGCTATCATAGGACAAGTAACGTAAGACATGCGGTACTCTATGTTTCTACGCGAAAGTGACAAACAATAATCATCGAATATTACGGAGCGTTTTGTTCAATTTAATTTGCACAGAATTATTAGATTAGTAGTCAGAAGTAGACGATCTCTTGTTTACGCGAGTTATACATTTTGCTTCTTCAGGCGTCATCAAAATATTTGTGCTGCAGGTGTAGTTTATCGAGACGACAATGTAGCGTCGTAAAAATTATACGCGATATTTATGCCGTGTCGCATCGTAATTGAACGAAACATTTCCTAGATTGCCGTATGTAAATTGTATTTTAGCGAAACAGTAGAATATAAGTAGAGAGTTTCAATAAGTCACGTTGGACAGCAGTCACATGCTCAATTATACTTGTAATGAAATTAACAAAATTTAAACGGAAAGACTGACATTTCGGGGTCATTTTGATCGAAATTATGAAACCGTTGAATAAAGTACGTAGATGGAGATTGTAATAAACGTCGGCTATACAGGGTGAGGCGCATAAACATTCAATCCCGGGGATTATATTCCTTCTTCTCTCTTTTGTTAATACTTCCAAACATTTTAAACCATGTCTTATGTGCTTCTCTCCTGCATATTTACGAGTTTCGTGAATTTTTGTTTCTTTTTTAATAAAACGATCCGTGTATACAGGCCCTGTAATCATGTAGAATGTCAAGATCGAGTCCTATATACAGTCATTACATTTACTCTTTATCGACATTATCGACGAAACTACCTGTAATTTGTTAATGGACTGATAATCAATTAATATGCTTATGTTTTAAGTTCAGTCGCGTCCGACCGTCGCGATTCTGTTTCACTCGTGTAACTTTACGTTCGTGGTTGTGATGTAAACATTAAGACTCACGGGAATGCGAACGGTGGCACATGCAAACGTAACTCGGTAATTTATCTCAATATTCAGCGTTACGGCATTGATTATGTGCTCCGTCTTGAAATTCCTGTATCGCTGTAATAAAAATATAAATACTACAACGCTCAAGTGCGATGTCCAGCGTTGTTCCTCTATACGCGGGTAACATGCGCTTTTGTATCTTAATTAGAACGTAACTTTTACTAAAACTCCCATGTGCGGACCGCCCTGAAGAGCCTTTCTCCGTTTGCAGGGTACTCTCGTAGAGTTGTTCACAATTCTTTTTACGTTAGCAATTCTCGGCCGCGTCTGTAGTTGTTACAGAGATTGTTCACGTATGTAGTGTTGAATATGTACTTAACTAAGGTATATTTTATAATAAACTTTTTCTGAAAAGCGAAATTTTTCTGTTTTCTGTCACGTAACGTGTGTAAGACAAGAAAGATAAATCAACTTGACGAAATAATTTATGATTGTAATAATATATTTGAAGCATCGAAATTTCACATCTTAAAATAAACAAATCTAGATGTGTATGTAGCGCAGAATCAAGTAAAATATTTTGAAATAACGATAACGATAAATGAAAGGATTACGATAAGTCAAGATTTATTTAATATATATGGAATATATAGAATAATCGTGGAAGATGGTTTTTCAAAAAATTAAATTACGCACATGATTGTTATGATATTATATTATTTTGATAATTCATCCATTCATAAGCGTACAAGATTTTACGTAATTATAAAGTACACTTCTGTATTATAATCCGATTAATGTGGCAAATTTTTTCCATGTTACTCCGCAGGGTATCTGCGAATTCTTCTAAAATGAATAAATTTAACAATACTACATACATTCTGCTATTTTTAAAATTCAAGAATCGGTTATAAGTAGAAATTACGAAAATTCTTGCCTAATGTAGACAAGTCCAATAATCTTAAAATGTTTCATAGTTGAAAATAGTCAAAGAAAGAGAATAATCAAATGCAATAGATTCGTGCATATTTTTACAAGACAATCAGGTTGTCAATATTATCGCAAGATCAAAATAAAATATAACCTGACTTTACTTTGATGAAATATAATGCATCGTACGTAACAAATACATTAACAATATAGATACACATAAAACCAATAAAAAATATAAATTATATATATACACATATTTATATGTATATGTATATATATTTGTATATGTATTATATATCTATGTGTATATAATGCTAAATCGTTCAACGATTTGTTGTTTCAATAGAATACGTGAAAATGACTAGATTTGACTCTCAGAAGCGACTCTTTAATGCTTCATTATCGATTAAAAGTTTAATACACGTACACACATGCGTCGACAGCATATCGGATTATTGCACGCATATTAAGCTCAAGTCTGTGAAGTTACGAGCATTAGCCGAAAAGCTAGCACTTATAGTGAGCTCTTGGTCGTACTCATCTCCTCTCGTTTCTGTGTGTAGGAAGAAAAAAAAAGTCTTCTTGTCTAGCAAAAAGTCTTCCGCTAAACACTCTGCTGATTATCGTCAATCTACAAAGCGCAAGTTCCTACATCCCTTTATGGCAGCCTATAACAATTAAAATTAGCATACAAACTAGATTGTTCCATCGAAAATCGTACAGTTTATACCCATTCGTCGTCGCTATCCTATTACATGCTATATATGCATGAGACTGTCGTGATCGATCAGCACCAGTGAAGAGAACATTGATCACTTGTTAACGATAAGTCTTATAGCTGGTATAGTATCGAAATTCTCATGTGTTCAAAATCTCAATGCGCTACAGTCCCAGAGGACTATAAACCTTGCCAGATCGCACTATCTTTACGCATCGGCAACGTGTATCGCGATCTACTGTCTTCGAGGATTATCCGTGTCTTTCGAGCCCTCACCAGTGTCGTTCATGTCTCTCGGATGATCTTTGGAATTTCTGTCTTTGAATTCGCGAGAATGGTAATAATGATTGCTGTCTCTTCGCGACGCCTGACCTCTGTACTTGCGATTGTTGCCGTCGCGCCCGTAATTGCGGTACTCGCGCGATCGATAAGACGGCGATTCGAAACTGGCCGCTTCCGCTGACTTCACGCTGCCGTTCTGGAGTTGCGGCAAAACGGTCGAGTCCGTATCTGCCTGATGGTCTTGCTTCTCGTGTCGATTCGTGCTGTACCTGTAATAATTCACATGTAGATTTTAAAAAACTGCTTAGACTTTTCAAACGTATCTTTTATGATGAATTTACAAGTTTATAGATATAGATGATAGAATTCTATGAGCTATATACCTTGGTGATCTACGATGCCAGTAGCTCGGTACTGGTAACGGTGGAAATTTACGAGAATTCTGTTCCTGCGTCGTACTCGTAGGCGAACCACGATTGTAATGGGAATTATTACCGTCGCGGGAACGTCCGTTTCTGCTAGTACCAGCGTAGTTTGCCGAAGAAGCCGCCTTTAACGAGGCTATCTCCTTCTTTTGATCCATATTCTCCTTGTGCAACCGTTTCACCATCGCATACGATTCCTCCAAAAGCACAACTAGGCTCGCTTGCACGGGATCTCCGACTTGAATTCCCACGTCCGCCACTTCAATTTTGTTTCTCTGGTCTTCCGTTATGTCCAATCTCCTGCAGAATAAAAGAAAGAAACGTTAGCCTACTGTCACGACACCCATATGATATACTTTCGTATAAAACAACTGACTTTTTTTGCTGCTCTATAATGTTCGACAAGTACTGGTTATGTGTTTTCGCCTCTTGTAACGACACCTTAATATCTTGCAAGTCTTTCTCCAGAAGCTCCACTTGCAAAGGTGTTACATTGACACATATTGGGCTACCCTGTAAATTCAAGATTCAAACCTTTAGATGCTCGAGGCATCCATCAAAAGGCACAGGTATTATCAAATGATCATAATGGTATCGCGTTACCTTTGATTTCGCAAACCCATTTCCGTTATCTTCGGGCGAAGAAGGACTACTAGCCACACCATAGTGTGCTCTTTTAGAAAATACTAATTGAAATTGCAGATCTGTAAACGTTTATAAAACAGATTAGTGGCAAAATACTTGACGAGAGCCAATATAATTATCTGTTACCTCTATTTCTTTGACGCAGGCATTCTATCTCCTGATGTAAAGCGACCAAAGTTGCCTGATGTTGTTCTTGTAGAAACTTCATGTTCTGCTCCAGTTGCATTACTCTGTCCACGTTCAAGCTTTGATGCCTGACGTGTGCGAATCCATCGTTTCTTTCGGGCAAGGAGACCAAGTCGGGTGGTGCTTTCTTCCCCTGTTATACGAGCAAAGGCTTGTTAAAAATTTCAAGTTTTTCTCTCTCGTAATGAAAGAGCATACAAAACTCGGATCTTAAAACTTGGAGCCTTTCTCTCTCATACTCAAACAAATAAATAATCAAACAAGTAATCTCATCAGTGAATTTTATAATGTACTTTCTACATTGAAAGGATAACAGACATTGATCAAAGGTCAATGTCTTGATCAAACTATACTTTAATCAAATTAAACAGCATTTTTTCTGAATAGTAACTTAACGTTTAATGAGAAGACGAGCGTATACTCACTTGAGGGAAGGGCACTGTCGGTAGTTTCATTAGCACTTTAGATGTCATCCTGAAGTTGTCGGTTGATATCAGTTAGAAGTTAGTCGTCAGTATCCTGGCCTTGCCCTCGCCTATTTTTTATGTTATCCGTTATATCTTCACCAGTGATCTAAGAAATCTCACGCACTCAAACTACACAGTTGCGGCTTAAGTTTGTTAGCGCGAATAAAGCTTCCTCAAGTGTTCTAGCAACCTGTGTGGAAAATGCATAATTTCGCAATTAGTATCACCCTCTTATAAATACGAGAATCTAAATATCGCAAGAGTCGCGAAGGCTCCACTTCACACTTGATCACAGGGACATTTATACAGCTTCTCGAGAACGTCGATCCAGGAGCCATTTCATTATTTGTTTTGCACTCGTGAAAGCAAGTGGTGGACGGAACCGAACGGGCGAAGAAACTTAGAGACGCAATAGCGTCAATCAATCGAACGTTACTGTTCAGCGACTTGTTTCGTGGATCGAACGCGCCGCAAAATCGACACGAATCGCCAAAGCGTATTTATTTTTACGCGAGCGTTATGGATGAAAAAAGAACACGGACGACAATCGCAGGATTTGAAAACACTTTTTTCGGATCTCGCAACGCCATGGGGGAGTCTACATAAATGTTGCCGAGAAACGATCGCGGGAAACAATTAACGAGGCTCAATCGACATGTCGCGTGAAGACGATCGTTAGACGCGTATCGAAGTGAGAAAATTATCGGGCGGCCTTACCGAGCACCCTCGAGCTCGCGGCGAGAGAGGAGTTCGCAGGACGAGAAGCGGATAAGTCGCGGAGCGCAGCGCAGCGAGGTCCGAGGGTTGAATGAGAACGTCCTGCGCGCGCAGCGTGACGTCATCGCGCCGCGCCGCGCGCGCGCCGATTGGCCGGCGACGTTCGAGCGTGGCGCGGCCCCGAGCCGCGGGACTCGAACGATCCGCGACGTGTAGCGAGCGTCGTTCAGCGATCGTTCAGCGATCGTTCTCTCTGCGAACGCGGCAGACGCGGCAATTCGGAAAGGTCGACCGGCCGACGCGCCATTTCACTTTCCGTCCGCGTTTATGCGCCGCCAAGGCGAACCGCGAGACCGATTTCGACCGCGATTCCACGTCGCCGTTCGAATCTCGCGCACTTTTTACAACCGGCGAGTCCGCCGCCTCTCGCAGAGGTGCTCCGCCGCTTCCCCGCGGCGCATTTCCTCTACGCGCGCCGCGGAGGCCATTTCTCGCCCGCGATGAATCGGACTTGCCTAAATTAAGCGGGATGAGTAATTAATCGAAGCGAGCGACGCGGCGCGTCAGCCCGGCGTGGGCGGGACGCACGGAAAGCCTCCTCGCGTCGAGGTCGGTCAAGGAGGCCGCGCGTTGAGCACCGCTGGCGATTACACCCGTGCCGCCGAGCCGCCGCGAGTATTGATCCGCGGCGCGTGGCCGCGCCCACGCCTCTCCCCGATCGTATCTCACGTAGCCGGCGCGCTCCCAATCGCGCAGCTGACAAAAACCCGACCCTTCGCCCTTCGCCCTTCGCCTCGTCGACCGTCGTTCCGCGTATGCGGAGAAAAGGAATAGGTGGCGACGATATTCTCCCCGAAATCGTTTTCCACCGCGGTCGCCGCGAGATTTCAGTTTGAAATTCGAATTCGAATTTTTTTCTTCTTTAATCGATCGAAGGGATTGAAAAAATTTGGCGCGTCTGGAAAAACGCTCGAAGAAACGCTCCGCATGACGAAACGCGAACAATACAGTATAGCGATTCGGCGTTCCCGTCCTCGATCCGGATTTCCGTCCGCGAAACGCTTCATCGCGGTGGAATCGATCGAATTAAATATCGTTGGAACGGCCTTGAACCATTGGGGGAAGGGGATTGAGAGAATCCAACAAGGGGGAGATATCGATTTTTCGTGCCGCGCCAATTTCAGCCTATACACTATACAGTCCGGACAAGAAGCTCGTATTCCCAAGTCGACCCAAGTCCGCCCACCGCGTTCCCATGCAAGGAGGGTCGTGCCACGACGTCCCGTTTTTCAAGATCGTACTTCCCCTCTCTTTGATATCCGTCGTTTATGGCACGGCCGAGGGGACGCGAATGAGCGCACCCCTCGAAATACCGGACATAACCAAGGAATAGGATGTCGCTCCTCTTGAATCCCGCGGAAACCGTCCTGCACCTGAACGACGACGTGACGGAGGATCCGTTCCTTTCTGGAAATGAAAACGATGATTTTAACTTTAAGGTAGATTCCGCGGAATCTCGAGACAATAATTCACGTAATGTTCATTCCGCGTGCATATCCCTTCCAAGGAATGTGCAAAATGTTAGCGGTTTGCCTGGCAAATTTGAGTAGAGTAGATGCGGTAGATTGGTATCAGCTGGCATCCGCGTTAAGATCACGTTTTCCTGGCAAAGTCTGCTGATATAATCTGACAGCAGATTGCTAACAGAAACCAAGTAGAATCTGTCATCTAGTAAAGGCCATTGCACGTAACAAAGTTTTAAGCGGGGCGCACACACTTTTCGTAGAACTTAACAGTAAGGTTTCGATCAATCGCGTTGCTCGATTCGGCCGTCTGTAACCGTAGAAGTAAGAATTGAGCAACGCGATTGGTCGAAACCTTACTGTTACGTTCTGCGAAAAGTGTGCGTGCCCTGCTTTGCTTTAGTCAAAGTTTTAGTCATAATCGTAAGGCCGTAAGAAAATAGACCAATCACACTCGATTATTCTTCGAGCTCAAGGAGAATAATCGACTGTGATTGGTCTATTTTCTTACGGCCTTACGATTATGACTAAAACTTTGTTACGTGCAATGGCCTTAATTAAGCCGTGATCAGACTACGGATTGGGATTGAAATTGGATTGAAATTTGACAAATTAGAGCAAAGTTCACTAAACTTGAAGTTAGTTTTCTTTATTCTGATTGATTAAATTTCAATCCAATCTCAATCCCAATCCGTAGTCTGATCAGGGCTAACGATATACTATAAATGATTATGGAATGATATGCTCGTTTCTGCAGTTAATCTGCCATCATATTCTATTAACATCTTTTTATTACATTTCTATTGACATTCTGCCAACAAAATTTGTAGTACACACTTTAAAATTTATTTCGAATTTTATTAGCACTTTGAGCAGTTCACACACTTGAACAGAATATATCAACTGATATCAACTGGTATCAAGCTTGTCAAATCTATTAACAGATTCTATTGTATTTTTGCTGGCATTCTGCCAAAAAAATTACAGACACGAGATCTGTTTTCAATAGATTTGGCTATTTAGAATGCTTCTCATGCATTTTATCACTGATAAATACGAAACAAGACCACTTATCTTATTTCTTTTTTATTACAGTATGTGCCTACAAATCGTTTTAAATACATAGTAAAGGACGTACGCAGACAGAGATGTCGGGAGGAGGAGGAAAGCGTATGGGCATCTTTCGTCAGGCAACAAGAGCTGAATGGCTATGACAAAAATGGTATTCAGTCCTCTGTTCAGAGTATCAAACAGCTATTGGATGAAGGTATGAGGGAGGCGGATAAAGAACTTAAAAAATTAGAGACGGACATTTTGCCTGACGGAATAAGGAAAAAGTGTAGTAGTAAGACTGGAAACAATCAGAAAAAACAGCCGAAGGTAAGCAAATTTTCTATGAAAATAGTATCATGAGATTACATTGATTAGATCACTAAAGCTCACATAATAATAGGTAAATAATATCAGGGACTCGGCTCCAAGGAAAGTGCCGATTATGAAAGATACTGGGACAGGTAGCACCAATTTGCTGCTTACGATTCCCGAAGAGAATAACGCTCCAGCTTATAAAAGAAGGCATGAGCCTGAGGACTTCAAGTCGTACGCCAGAAAGTCTCGTTCCGGTCACGCGATACCGCGAAAGAGGCAACCTTCGAGGCAGCTGCACCATGCGAGCAACGGTGTCGAATACAATTCCAGTCCTGAAAGCAGCGCGCGCCGCGACGACGTCGCGAATGGAGTCATTTACGTACGACCAGATCCGTTCACCATGCACAAGATCTTGACGATGCAGAGAAGGGTCTGCGAATTACTGGACGAAATCACGTTCAGATTGGGAAACATCTCTGCGCCGGACGGGATCAAGGACTTTCAGAGACGGCAGCAGTGCGTCGCCGAATTCACCGTACGATTCTCGAGGAACTATCTGTACGATCTTAATAGATACGTCAAGGATATCCGGAGGCATATGTGCGTTATCTCGCCGCGTGCGATAATAAGGCCGAATCATAGAAATCTGGGACTGCACATGCACGCCATTGAGCACAAACTTCTTGCTGCTCATCAATTGTTGCTGCACGCATTGGTCGCCTATTGCAAACACATTCCCAGCTCTATTCCCAAGGGACAGCCTGGAAAGCTTAGAGAGATATTGCAAGTAGTTCTCGATCTGAAGACTATGTGCGATAGGCTCCACTTAAATTATTTTGATTCGGGGGACACTGATGTTTTGTCGCTGGTAATGTTATGTTTATGCTATTAATATGAATTTATGCTAACTGATGATTGATTATACAATCTTTTGCACTTTACAAAAATGGAAGGAACATTAGATTTGAATTTGCTTAGAAGTTGCTTCTTTGTTCGCAGGGGAAGGAGATTGAAAGCAAATGCAATACCGTTTTGTCAAATTTGAAAGTCCATGTGAATAACGACTTGCCCGATACTAACAAAACTCCCTCAATGGCATCCTTCACTCCACACTCGACAAATAAAAAGCGACTCAATCGCAAACAATTATCTAATCGGTTAAGCATGTACAGCATGGATACCAAAGTTTCCAAAAATATTTCTAAACCCAAGACAAGTATGTAAAATCATTTTATATACTATCAAGTTCGATGTATATTATTTGCAATATTTTAGCTTGTACACTATGTGCATTAACTTTTAGATTATCATCAAAAAGATAAAAGGTATAGCGCAATAGATGTTAAGAGAGTTTCTAACGAGCTAATAACGGATCAGCCATATCCTAGTCCTATAACACCATCTAAGGCTACAGATCAGACCGGCATTAGAAAACATAGGACGTTCGCAAAAGAGGAGGATATAAAGACCATGATGGATATATTACCTATAGACTCAGATGTAAGGGATTTATTGCAACAATGTGGGACAGATTTTTTGTAACATTAAAGTTGAAATACTTTGTCTACTTTACAGGGCAACAATTTCGAAACGCAAGAAAGGCATAATAATGCAATGCTCACTAGGAGAATATGTAGAGCGCCGAGAAAGGGTTCTGGCAAGTTGCAGAATCGAAAGCAATTAGAAACTATAGAAAATATTGTTAAGAATACTTCCACAAATAATGACGACGAAAGAGAGACGGCGATTACAGAGGAACATTTATCTAATTTGGTGCCGGTTATAGCAGATTTTATGTCTTTTATTTCTAATAAGGTGAAGAACTGCAGCGATGCTGTCTAAATTAACTTTTTTAAAAGATATTTTTTAAAAATGAGATTATTCAGTTATCTCTAATTTATCTCTAATTCGATTTTATCGTAAGCGTTGCAAATTTACATGTAGCAAAACGAATCAGAAACGAGGCCAGGTTATTCTAAAACTAGTACGAAGACATTAATGAAATTCCTGCAGAAATATGAATTGCCTAAGAGCATGAATGCAAAAATCAACACAAGCACAAGCTGCGATATATGTTATTCAAGCGGCAGTGAATGTGAATGTCTTAAAACAAACAGGTACGAATGGTCCACGTTACATTTTATAAATACACTTTTCCTTATTTTTTCCTTTGATAGCTAAAGAAATGAGATTCAATTTATTATTTTGCTGTTAAAGAACTTTGACGGAGATGCGGAAAAATGGCGAGAATATGCAACTGATTTGTGTGTCGTCGATAGAAAATGCATCAAAAGTACCTCGCTATTGTGACGCGTCGTGTCAAGCGGATTACGAGAGCTTAGTGGAATTGCCGGATTTTGAAGCAAAAGTAAGTTGTAAATAAACACTGAAAAATGGTTAAAGATATCCTGAAACTCAAATGTAACATTGTATGTTGATTATATGAATTCAATAGGTAAAAGAAGGAAAACTTATGGCAGACTCGCTGAATAACATCGAGCTTGTTGTTTCCGAGGAAACAGAGATGAGTTTTTTGAAATATAGGCAGGAATATCAGCGATTGATGCAATCGATTCCAATGTACTCTAGCAATACGCAAAATAAACCATGGGACATTGTTGCTTGGTAAATATAATAATAACCATTTTTATGTTGAGAATTTTATCCTGTAAATGTGTTTACAACGTGTTTACAGGATATCTGATAAGCTCGTAGATGAATTGATAACGGAGATCGCAGAGGAGCTGCAAATAGATGACGTCATACAGAAGCTTTTCGAGTTAGAATTCCAAGAATTCTAACGTTATTTGAGGCTGTCCCTCTGTCAAACCTGAAAAATGCACAAAAAAAATTGTATAGAGATTTCACGTAAATTTGAGAGATTTTATACTAAAATTTCTAATTTTGGAAATATAATATTATGACTTTTTAAATTATCTTTCTTTCCACCGAGCGACAGAAATAAGCAAGTATTTTTTTCTGAGATGCACTGTGATGTAAATATGAGCATTATCTATTTCAGTTCAACAAATCTACTCGATATCTACTTGATTCACAGTGAGCAAAATGTTAACAGTATGGTAGCAGTTTGTCTGCAGATTCAAATGGAATATTTCAGCAAATTGGCATCAACTACATGTACATTAAGCATGTATTTTACCGGTAGAACTTATTAACATAATCTGAATGCAGATTAACAGTAGAAACCAGACAAGATCTGTTATTTCATAACCGTTTAAATCGAATATATTATTTAAACAATTATAGAATAACAGATTTTGCTCGGTTTTTACAGTCAACCATCATACTTTGATTATATTTTTGCTGTCATTTTACAGACGAAATTTATAGTAGACACTTTGCAAAATCTGCTTTCAAGAAATTTGGTCATATAAAATTAAATTTAGAATTTAATTTTAACCCATAATTATCACTATTATCAGGATTTAATAAATTGTATATTAAGTAATTATGCGAAACAATGATTCTCCCCCTTCTCAAGCTCCTTCATAAAAAGGAGCGAACTTAATATTATTAGACAACCTGTCGTTGAAATAAAACCAATAATAAAGCTTGCACGCCTTGCTTACACACGTAACAAGCGCGTAATACTCACGTCAGCTGATCTATATTACAAAAAAAAAACAACGCCAGCCATCTCGTCGATGTCGCCGCGTATCACCACGCTACGGGCACGCATGTGCCGCGCATGTTCTCAAATCGCCGTGCAATATCCAATATCTGTGTGGTCCGCGTGGCGTGAAAAACGATATACTTCCAGCATTATGCGATATCGATTCAAAACGCGATAATAATATTTCATTTTGGATATATGTCCAGTCAATTCAGTTGATTCCGACAGGTCGCGATGAGCCGACAAGCTGTCCTAAGACTTTACAAGGACATTCTGAGGTACGGCGAAACTTTGAGGTTCACGAATAAGAAGTATTTTCGCTACAGGATCCAGACGGCTTTCAGGAATAACAAAAATCTGTCCGACGAAGCGACGATAGACTTCCAATTGAAGGTAATCACGCTGCGTATCGAAATGCGAGTAGCGTACCGCTTATAACCTCTCATTGTTTCTAACCTATAAACTGTGGTTTCAATATTTAAGTATACTACACGTGTTAAATAATTCCGGATTCCGGAGAGAGGTTGAAGGCGCCACGTTAATCTCAAGAAAAGTTAAAATTCATGGAATTGTATTCGGCATATAAGAGCAAGATTAATTTTTCTTTGTTACGTTTATGTAATCGCTTTTAATTGGAAAGTAAATTTTTACCTCATCTGCATGTTAAAGATTTTTTTTTGTTATTACATATATATTTACATGTATATGTAATCTAAATTTAAAACTAGAAAAAGAAAAATTAAATGCCATACATATGTATAACGCCTAATTTCTTTTCCAGCGTTTAAATTTTGATTACATTACGTATGGCGTTATGTAATCTCTAAAAGTTCTCTGTTGATCATTCAGGACTAATAAATCTCTTGATTTCTCCTTTCATAGAAGGGTATGAAACTCTTGGAAGCTAGGAAAGTGGTATAGATCACGTTTTGCTGCACCAAAAGACTTATGAAGACAAAGGAAGAGTCATGTCAGCGAGGTCCGTGTTGACGTGTTTAAAAGTCCACAATGGCATTTGTTCGCTGGGCAGCCACAACAAATTCCTTCTGTTAGGTGTCACGATTAATTGTGAAAGCTTACAAGTTCGCAATAAGTCGTTCAAGCGTCATCTCGATTACTCGAACGTTCCCAAGCTGGACGAGGCTGACCTTGAGGAGCAGTTCATCCGCGGCAGCGGTCCGGGTGGCCAGGCGACGAACAAGACGAGCAATGCGGTCTTATTGAAGCACAAACCCACGGGGCTCGTTGTCAGATGCCACGAGACGAGGAGCCAGTGGGACAATAAGAAACGCGCGCGCGAACTCCTGGTGACAAAGCTTGACAACTTGCTGAACAAAGAGCGCTCCATCCAGGCGCAGATACGTGCCCTCGAGGAAAAGCAGCAGACGCGACAAGACTACAAAAGAAGGAAACTAAACGAAATGAAGAAAACGTTTCGTGAACGCGAAGGCTTGACGTGACGCAAGTTGTTTCATGTAAATTACCTCTAGAATTTACGTTCTAACCTGATTTTAGTTTTAGAAGTGAATAAAATTTATACACAAGCCAGACGAGAGACTTATTAATGCTAACCAATTGAATCCATCAGAGTCAATGAATTTATATTGTGAGATACTTGATCATTGTTTCCAGAAGTACAGAAGCTCCGTTTCACTTTCAGGACTAATAATTTTTATTAGCTGGTTAATTAGTCTCTGAAATTATAATTAGGATAAAAAACAATCTAAAATTAGACCCGAGTTAGTTGAACTTATTGGTAATTTAATCTAACAATAAGGAAGATCGTTAGGCATTACAAGGAGGTGCAATAAAATGATTTTTTAATGGAAAATTTGCATATCTTTAATAGTAATTTCTCTTTCTGAACTCATGAGCGTCTTACAGCAATTCTGCTTGAAATAATGTATTTGGATATACTGGGGAATCGAAAATATAGATTATTACCTTCAATAATATACACAATATAACAGATGTGTGTATGTGTTTCTGTATGTATGTGTACGTGTGGTATGTATGTGATTACAATGTTCTAAAGCTGTATGCAGTCTTGCGTACTCTAAAATGTAATATACTCTAAATAGAAATATAATCCTTAATCGTGATCTGAATGAAACGACTGTTATTAAAGTGGTACACAATTTTTGTTTACATAAAATGACGGAAAAGAAGAAAGAAATACAAACGATATGGAACAATATGGTACTAGTAAAAAAAAGATGTAACTGCTCCGTCTCTGAGAACACAATGACCGCATCTAAAGAATGTACACAGTGGGACATACCGGGTGGGGAGCGTTAAAACTAACCACCTGAAAGAACGTTACTAAGTAGAATGGTATCACTAAAGAGAGAGAAAGATATATATATGTATATATAATACTATGATGTTAAATACTATTCTACGTACACAAATAATATTTTTATACACAATGTACACTGTGGCGGAATGAGATATCGGATCGCGAGATCGATAACCGACCACCATCGTTGAAATCTAAGCCGAAGTACAGCCTCTTTCTTCCGCGTCTCCGTTCTCCAGGTTTTCAGCTGCTCTTCAACCACCGGCCGAAGTGTCCGCGGCCGGACTTGACGCGTTTCCTCGGCGGTTTGGGGTTCGATCGCGGCGAGCCGCCGGAGCTTCTCAACCGCCGGTTGCTCGCCACCGTCACTGTCGACAATATATTGTGATCCATGTCCACCTGATCGTCGAGCTTCATCATCCGTACGACCGGCTGGAACTCGATGCTCGAACGACGCTGCTCGAGCTCGGTGGACGATATTATCGACGGACTGACGCGTTCCGACAATTGGTCTATCGTCGGATCGGACGACTCCTGGATGTTGTCCGACGACGAGATGGCTTCGCTTTTGCGCTTTACGCTGCCGCGCACCCCGGAACCCGGTGGCTGTTTCTTGTTGCACGACGTAATACTCAAGTAGGCATCCTTTTTACAATTCTCGACCTCATATATCATCCCGACGCGATCAGGCGACGATAGATTAACGTTGTTGCGGGTAACGGCCGTTCTCGGTTGACGTTTTCTGGAGTAGATCCGTTTCCGCGAGCCTATCCGACCGCGCCTCGTCGCGGCGAACATGATACTGTGACGACGTTTCACCAATTCCCCCGTGTCGGACGAGTTCTCCTCGCAGTTGCCGCCGCGCAGCTGCCGCTTCGGCGATAACTCGGAACTAGAATTGTGGTGTTTCTTAGGAACTATACCGGTCTCCTCCTTTTTACACTGCAACTGTACATTGTTCTGATTCTCGATTTCCGTGTCCCGCGGCTCGCAGCCATCGGCGTTGGTGACGGTGACATCGCGCTGCCGTTGCTTCCTGATGGGCGACGACTTCGCGACCAAGTTCTCGGCGATCGCGTTGACATCTTTCCTGCCGAACAGGTTCTTCTGGTTCTCGTGATTCTCATCGTTGCCCGAATCGTTCTCCATGATCTCCTCAATCTCCGACAGGGAAGATTTTTTACATGGATAATCTTTGTTCGACAGATGAGTCTTATTCGTCCCATCGTCGCACGCATTTTCCGAGACGGACTCTATATAGTTATCCGTACACACTGATAGGCCCGTGTTGTCATTGCTGGTAGCCTCTATGCTTCTGTTTCTCTTCCCGGGCGCCTCGGGATACGATTTGTGAGACGTGGTGCAGGTTTCCAACGAAGCGTCATCGTTGCTTTTCTGATTGACACCCAGTCGTTCTGCAGCCATCGGCAACGTGATGTTCGACGCCTGAGAATCAGCTCCCTCCGGCAATCTGGTGGCCGTATCCAGCGTGCGACGTCCGGCAAAACCGCCATGAGAATAGAGTCTCTTCTCCGCCAACGATTCCCGATCGCAGTCCGCCAAGATCTTGCTGTTCGCTTGTACTTTTTTCTTCATCTTGTTACCAACTGGCCAGCCGGTCCGATTTTTTCTTCGTTTCCGTCGTTTCAGCGGAATGTCCGTGCTTGCCTCACCACATTCCGAACTAGCGCACGACGAGTTCTCCAGACAGTTGGTGATGTCCTGACAGTTGTCGAGCAACTCCAATAGATTCGGTGGTGCGCCCTTCGGCAAGTTCGTATCACAAAAACCATCCTGCGCCAAATCCAAATCGGGCTCAAACGAATCGTCCAACTCGGTCATACCTTTTGTGCTCAACATCTCATCGATCGTCTTCGCCATCTCTTTTATCTCCTCGTCCACGTCCAATTTGAGATCTGGCTTTTGTTCGAGCTTGGGGGTGTTCACGCGCGATTTGACGGGAGGCGACTCTTCTATCGTAGGTAGAGTCGACGACTGCTGTTCCCTTTTGCGGATTATGGTGGACATAATGGCTAACGTGGACGCGTGACAACGCGGGCTCTTCCTTGGCGAACGTCCCATGGAACCTACACCGCGACCGCGGCCTCTTCTCCTGCCGCTGTCGATTCTGCTCTGTGCCTTCAACAGCGTCTCATGGAAGTTCTCGATCTCGTACGGCAGGAGAAAAGGCTTCATCGCGTCGCACTCGCTAAAGCAATGCCAAAACTCGGCGCCCGTGTCCTGACGTTGATACGTTTGATACCAGGGCTCGGACTTAGGTACCGACTCGAAGGAGAACTGCATCTTCTCGATCTCTGCCGACGGCTTGGACGGATAAATTTTCTCGACAACGTTTTCGGCTTGAGGCTTGCAATCTTCCGGTTCATGTGCTGATTTCTTCGTCGTTCCGTGTTCTCTCCCGCCATCCACGGCAGTGTCCTTGATACCGGTCAACGGAGCCTGGTACCTTAGCCTGCTGCCAGGCGTCTCGAACTTGTAGTAGTCGGTATTGTCCTTGATGAACGCTTCGGCCTGTGTACGTCTTCTCTTCCTTGCTCTGCCCAGGTGCACGGAATCCTGCGAGTCCTCTTCGATAATCTCCTGCTTAATGGGACTGGAATTCAACGACGAATTCGGTGACATGGATGAATTGACATTCTCGTTGGCCTCGCTGTCCGTCTCTCTTGGCAGCACACTACTTTGCTCACCATCGCTGGTTTGCTCGCTGGAATCGTCTCGTTTTGGCTCGCCGAACATAAAGGATTCCGCCTCGTCGCTCAACAATGACAATTCCGATTTCCTCACGCGTTTAAACCGCACTACCACTGGCTTCTCGTTCGACGGCGCCTCCTTCTTCTCCTCGTCCTCGCCATCTTTCGATGCCGCGTGCTGCGAATTGCCGCCTGGCACCGCGCTTGATCGCAGCTTATTGCCCAACACTTCCACTTTGTAGTAGGCACGATTGTCCTCTATCAAACGTTCTTCCACCGATAGTCGATGTCGATATCGACCTCTAATATTTCTGCCGCCCCTCCGATTCACGCGCGGATGCTTAGGCTTCACGTGCCGAGTATTCTCTCCTTGCGACGCTTTCAAGTCCCTCTGTTCACTCTTGTCGTTATGCCCGTTGCAAATGATCTCGTTCGCATCACTCAACGAAAATTTTCTCGGATCTATCGTCACCTTGTCCGCTTGCAACGCACAATTGTCTCTCTGAAACGGATCGTCTTTGCAACTTCCCACAATGTAACTATTATCGACTACATCGACTTCTTTTACCGCACACTCTAAAATACCCGCGTTTTCATCACCATTACATTCGTTCTTATTATTCAGATAATCTGGATCCTCCGATATGTGACGCGAATTTATAATACCATTTTGCGCATTTCTATGTACGATCACCGATTGCAACTTTGGTGGATCCAGATTACTGTGCTTATTATTGATATTATCTTCCTTACTGTTGTAAAACTCGATATTGTTCGAGAAAGGTCTGAGTTTGTAGTCTTCCTGTTTGGGTTCCTTCAGGATATCCTCCGTGTACTTCTCGTCCGGGTCATCCTCCTCAATCCAGATAGTACCTTTCGAGCGCTTCTTGATGGTAAAACCGTCCAATTTGTCATACAATTTCTCGCTCTTGTCGACTTCGTGCCACGGACTGCCCTTTGACCTGAGGAGATGCCCGCTCTCGTGTTTCGTACGAGCACGCAGATTATGCGGCGAGCTTAACTTTAGATTAAGGTTCCTGCGCGCACCATTCACCATTTTTATATCCTCAACAGTAAAGTTACTTAAAGTCTTGGTGTTTTTGTTAACTTTCTCCTCGGGCAGTACTACGTTATGAAGATTGCCATCTCCATTGGGGAATAAGTCACAGTCTTTCCTACGAAACAAAGGACAGAAATAAATCGAATTGGCAAATGCGCGAAATGCTAACGATAATTTTTTACACATGGATATCGTATCGACACGAACGTGGACAATTTCTATATTCAACAAATATTAAATATTAAATATCGATGAAATTAAAGAAGAGAATTATACATAAGATTTTATTTTCGGATACTTACTCAATATTTGATCTGTTTAATTTTAAGAACGCCTCCACGTTGGCGCCTCCGTTGATCAATGTGTCCAACGACAAAAAATTGTCATCGTTCCCCACAAAGTTCAGATGCTGCTCGCTTTGCACATGCTTCGACAAATCGTCATAATGAACACGACAAATTTCGCAATAGCCAGCGACCAGCTGTTCCGTTCTGCGGGCACGTGCAGCGGTGGCACGAGGTCTCCGAGTCATTTCTCTACCCTGTCCATTCGAAAAAAAATTGCCCATGACCTTCTTAACGTAGAAATTCGATCAAATATTTTTACTTGCTTATCAATATGCTATGTTTTATATAGTAGCGAATGATGCACCTCCGCTTTATTTATAGATTCAATATCCCTCTTATTCTCCTTGACCTCTTTGTTCGTCAATTTGCTTTCTCGTTTCTCCTGCTTCTTTGCGTCGAAAGGACACGAACCAGGATCACCGTCGAAGTTTAACGTGGGCCACGATGATAATTCCAGGAACACTGGTCTGGCAGCTCTATAAATAGGAACGTAACACGGGAGATAATTTCACAAGTGGACAGACATACGCGAAATTAGAATGCTGCGTAATATCACTAACGGCGCGATTACCTGTGGATAGAGTCAAATTTCACGTACGGTCTTTTCAAATGCTTGACTTTCGTCGAGCTATGTTGATTGATTTGTTTCAAGTTAGAAGTATTCTTGATAGATTCATAGATCTTGTCGAGCCAAGTCTGAAACTTATCCGTCGTCCAGATAGGAATTCCCCAACTGTGGGCGTTGTTTAGCGGATCCACGAAACACTGTTGTGGTTGCGTCAGAGCACGTTCCAACATTGCATCCACCCGCGATTTCTATTGAGTTAGACACATAAAACAATTTCGAAATTATTGTACTGTCGCGTTAACGATTTGCAAATTTACTATACCGGGAAATTTTACGTTAGATAAATTTTTTTCTTTCACAAAAGATAAGGGAATATCGAGAGGATGCACAGGAACAAAGTGATAGATAACAACATTGATTTCTTAATCGTGATATTAACAGCACTGAGCGCAATTTCTATGCGATACATTGCAAGCTTGACACAAAACTCGTTCACTTTCATCTTTCCTACTTACAGATCTTTGGGTAGTTTGACCCCGCAGAGTAGAATTGGACGAGGGGCATTCAGAACTCAATAACGGCGTCGGAGGTGTAGGAGTCGGGACTTCGACGCTTCTCAGGGAGCGAGGTCCTCCACTGCCACCACTGACGCCGCAAGCCCATCTATGTATCTCGAAGTTTGTGTGACCTGCCTTATCTACTCTATCACTGGCTACAAGATTCACACTGCGCACTAGAAACAATTCGACCTCCTAGAAACAAAGGGCAGCAAGTTGAAAGAACGGTCGGACAAGGGGAAAAAAAATGCAAAGCTGGCAAAAGCGGACAGGTGAGCACACACAAGCGTACGACACAGGTCCAAGTGATGAACCAACATATCAAGATCGCATACTTTCCGAGCGAAACGCGGGGCTTCTCTCTGGATTTCTCGAGCTTCTCCGACGCGGACAAAGGAGACCTTCGCGAGCAGTCGCTCCGGGCGTCTCGCGAGCGAGCGAGCGAGCGAGCGTGCGTGCGCGCGTGCGACAGAGACAGTCGGACTTTCGAGCAAGTTTATCGTTTGCGCAACGAGCAAAACGTCGCCGTCGCGCGCGCGACGTACCAACAATGCACACGTACGTGCATACGTACGTGTGCAGGTGTGATGCGCGAGCGGGCCCGATGGGTTGGCTCACATCGTGTTACGCTGACGTCAAGTGATTTCGCGGCTTTCCTCGAACGGAGGCCGACCGTTACGCCGAGGAAGGCGATTCGGCCGGGTAGGCGCGCGCGTGCCGTCACGACTGGTCTTCATGTAGCGGACGCCGCGACTCGCCACCCGTCACCGGTCGCATAGCGTTGTTCTAATAATACGACGCGGCGCGTCGGCCGCCAGCTGTCCCTCGTCCAAGGCACCGGGAGGTAGACGCGAGGCGACAACACGTGGAGCGGCCCCCGGCGTGAGCGGCGACGAAGGCGCATTCGACGCGTAGCGACCGAGAGTCGGGCGGGGACGCGTCCTCGAAAGTCACGAGCGTTCGCCGCCTGTCAAGCGACCGACCGCTCTCTGCTCCGCTTCACACCGCTCCGCTTCGCTTCGGCGGCGGCTCGCCGATTATCGCGGAGCGACCCTACGCCAGGCACGTTGGGAAGACGCCGCGTCTCGGCGAGACGCGACGAAGCGACGTTCGAAGAGGAGAGGACGGGAGCGCGGTCGGGCGGAATGAGCCACGGGACACGGGACACGGGACACGGGACACGGGACGGGACGCGACGCGACGCGACGCCACTCCACTCGCGCTCGCTGCGACTGCTGGCCCCCGCGGCGGACAACTGTCACGCACAAAATGGCTATTCGCCGTTAGCAGCTTGGCATGGGGGCCTGGAGACGGCGCGCGCGTCCGCTCCTCTCGCGCCCGACGTCGACGGCGAGGACACGCGCGCGACTCCCGTCCCGTCCGTTCGCGTCGTCGGTCGTCGGGCGCGCCGCCAATGCCGCCATCCTCCGTGCTCCGTCCCCCCTCGCCCTGGCTTTGCTTTTCGAAATTTTCGCGCACACCCGCGCGCACCGTACGGCAGATGAATTTCTCGCGGCGCGCGGGTGCAGATGGCGCGACGCGCGCCGGTTGCTCGCGATTTGTTTGTCAACAGATAACGACGACCGACGACGGCGACGGCGACGACGGATCTCCGCTCTCCGCTGCTCCGCTCAACGACGACGATACGACGCACGCCGCGGTTTGACAGCTGCTCTATTAATAGGCCGTTGCGAGGCGACTTTTGTATCCGTGCCCTTCCGCTCTGCGCCGCGAGGGATTGGCTCGTTCGTCCGGTTAAACTATTGAAACTTTGAAAGTTGAGGCAGTAAAAAACCGATACGGAGCTCGTAAATGTGTAATGTCAAGTGAGATATATCGTCGTATCGATTAAAAATGTTCCGGCACGTTTAGAGCGCGCACGAAATTTAGTCGCGCGTTATATTGACCGCGAAATCTCTACTTTTCAAGCTTTCCCTTCCAATCTCTCCGAAGAGAATTTTCTACTCGTCAAGATATCACGCCGCTAAATAACCGGGCCCCGCATACAGGAACGTACTATCTACCCTTCATCCGGTGCGACGCGCAAATTTTTCGCCTCGCAATCGCTTCCCGGTTTTTTCTTTTCTCTTTTTTTTTTCCGCCCTCCCCTGCCCCCTGCCCCCTTTTCGAAGTCGCGAGTTTCGCGGACCGCTCTGAAGATGGCGCGGGACGCGAGAGGCCCGCCGCGGGAATTGTGTTTGTCAACAGAAAAATCGTTCGATCGGGGTCGCGTCCGCCGAGGCGCGCGCGGCTCCCGAGACGGTGAATACGTCGCGCGTTCGTCGTCGCTAAAGCGGCGCAAACGTTGCCGAGAGCGGCTCGAATTTAGGGCGTAGCCCCCGCGCGGCGCGGCGCGCCGCGGCGTGGCAACGACGCGGCCTCGCGCGGCGAGAAGAACCACGGCCGGCGCGCGGACGCACGGATGCCCGCTTCCCTCGCGCGCAACGCTCGGTCACGTCTGCTCTGCGAGGGTCAGCCGGAGAGCGTCGGATCGTCCGTCTCTTTTTTTCCTAGCTCCGCGCGCTCCGAACCTTCCGAGCAAGAGCACCTTACGAGCATCGCCCTCCGGAGAAAAAGGAAAAAAAGAAAGGAGGAAGAGCGGGGGGACTGGGGAGATGGTTGGAGACAACTTCACGGCACTGGTTACTGGTTAGCGCGACTCGCGCCTCGCGCGGATCACATGATCGAGGACGAGCGCGGCGCGAGCAGGCTAATGTTTTATGGAAAACGGTTTCGGTACCGTTTGTGGAATTAGAAATTTTCATCTTGGTAGAATATTTATGTAGCAATATACCCTGTGTATGATGTACGTGTTAAAAATGGTATGTATGAATTGAAGCATCGTCAGGATCGCGAGGAATTAATCGAACGTCATCAAACCGAGGAGAAATTATAGCGCAGCATCGGTATAACGAAGGTATTTTTTTTCTATCGGAGATTGCCGTTGCGTATTGGCTCGCGACCTAGTTACAAAATAGAAGCAAAAGTAAAACGGCAATCGCGATTATCTCTCGAAGCAAAATTAAAACAGTCGTCTACCGGCAATTTCCTTTAATATAAATATTCTTTGGCGTAATATATATTGTCTGTACTAATATTAATTCCATTACTGCACATATACAATAGAGTGAATAGAGGAATAAAACGACTTCCTTTCAGTCCTTTGTCGAAGATACTGGTAAATGCGTGATCTCAATCTAGTTTTCCATCAGAGGACAAATTTATCAGCGGGTGACCCGGTCCGCGAGCGGAATTTTTCGGGACCGAGTTTGCCATGTTCCGGCAGTTCGATAATCGCGCGCGTACTCACAAGCAATATCGCGTGGCAACGAGGTCGATTTGAATGGCCGGAGAGCGCATCGGTCGCGAGAGATGGAGATTCGAATTTTTTTCCTTTTTCGTGCGCGCACGCGTGAACGTTTATATGCATACATGAATGTGTGTGCGTGTGCGCTCTCTGTAGGGGAGCGAGCGGGCGTTACGTCGAAGCGGCCGTAGGCATAGTGATCGAAAATGGCGGGAAGAGAAGAACAGAGGGAGGGGGGGGAGAGAGAGAGAGAGAGAGAGAGAGAGGCGAGCGGGCCGAGGGGGAGGAGGGGGAGAAGAGAGAGAGAGAGAGGCAGGTAGAGAAAGTGAGAGAGGGGCTCGCACACTCGCCCGAAATACACCAAAACGCTCTGACAAATCGATAAGCGGCGAGAAACGAAGCGGGAAACGCGGGCTCCGGGCTGCGGGGCCGCTCTAACGCACAGCATCGCGCAAGCAAGGAGATGAAATGCAACTCACACCACCCAACTCCCTGATCTGTGCCTCTAGCTTGGCCGCAACGGCATGGTTCTTTATGTCCAAATAGAACGACTTCTCTCCCAAAGGTTGCGGGCCCCTTCGTATACGAATATCTACAAAAGAAGTTTTAAAAACCTTACTTATTTTTGCACGCTGCCGATCGGTGGTGGGCAACGGATCGTTTGTCACACCTGTGTGTGGACGCGACGAGGCGTGACAAAGCTTTTCGATTGCCGATCCCGAATGAATCGATTGACGACAGGTGTTAAGGTGTACAAGATCGTCGGAAAGGTTTTTCTCTTTTTCGCGGACTTATATACTTTTTTCGACGAACGCGTCACGGGGGAGACCGAGAGAGCATCCGCGCTTATCGTATCTCAGCTGCTGTCTCGCATTCGTACCAACCGCTGTACAAATCACATGATACAGACAAATTGGTTGCAGCCTCTAATCAAGCAATAATAACAGTCTTGTTACTCACATCCAGAGAACGTATTACAAGACGGGATATACAAAACGAATCGTCATTAGTATTTGCACTGTACAGCGAAGGGAACGCTGGTGATCGTTCAGAGTACTCGTTCCATCATCGGCGAAGATTTCGCTATTTGCACGTGGCGTCCAAGCTAACACAGATTCGGAAGGCATCTCGATCTTCTGTAAAACAACTCGAGTTTCTCATTGACAGTACATATGTATACAACGATCGTCTCTTCGCCGAAGATACTCCGAGCACTCTCAGTGATCACTGATCGGTCCCTCGGCATATGTTTATGAATATGTGCGTGTGTGTTTATGTTTGTGTGTATGTGTGTGTACGTGGGTAGAGAGACAGGCACGTAAAACGCGTGTCAAACACAAACCGAGCAAACGTCTCTACGCAGTGTCCATTAACGGCCGGCGCGGGTTATTATGCAATGCGGGAATTACGCGGTCGGAAGGCTTACCTGGCGTTTGTCGCGGATCAAACTTGTTCTCTCTCGACGGCTGTCTGAGTTGCTGCTGCTGTTGTTGTTGCTGCTGCTGCTGCTGCTGCTGCTGGTATTGGTGCTTGGACGGCGATACCATTCCTAAGCGATGATGATGCAGCACCGCACGACGTACCGCAACGACGATATCCCTGGCTCACTTTTGTCCCTCGTCCTCGTCGTCGTCGGCGGCAACGGCGGCGGCGCACTTCCCATCCTCATCGACACGCCGAGTAACGTCGCAGAGGCGCGGTCGCATGCTCCGTCCCTCGCTCGTTTTTCTCACTCTCCTCTCTCTTTCTCTCCCTACCTCTTTCACTCTTTCTCTCTTTCGTTCTCTCGTTTGCGGGAATGCGCGCGTCACAATCGTGGCACCTAGGCCAAGAATACGCTCTATCGCGGCTACCAATCTGCGTGTCGTCGGCAGACGTGATCGGATCGCATCTTCGGTCAACGCAAAACCGCAAAAAGTCCGAATCACTCGCGCGCGCTTCGCACCACTTCGCACCACCAAGTCTCCTCGAACTCGGACCTCGGCTGGCTCGGCTGTAAACTGAAATCACACGCACTGAAGTTAGCGACAAGAACGGGCGGCGACGGGCAAGTGCAGGGCGGCCAACATGACCGCGCGCTCGATTGCCGCGACGCCCGTGGCGAGTGGCGAGTTCGAGGGGGGGCGAGTTGTTTGGCGAAAATAAATTCTCCCGCGATTAGAAGGGGATTAAATTAATTTAATTCGTCCACGGAATATGTCTTCAATCTGTGAAGAATAATGAGAGAAACGGGTCAAAATTATGACAAATTATTGGGCACGTTCAGCAGACACAACTCTGTTGAGTCTCGTCTTATCAACAATCAGCGTTGATTGGTTGGTTCTAAAAGTAAGAGCCAATCACGTTCGACTACTGAGCGGCTTTGTCTGCTGAACGCGACCATTGCTGCATGCATCGAGATTTCAGAAAGTAATCGATATAGGGCCAATTTCACCAACTACGGTCAGCTTAACCAACGGTTAAAGTTAGCAGGATTGACCAATAGAAATGGCTCTTACTTTTAGAACCAACCAATCAACGCAGATGGTTGATAAGACGAACTCAACAGTTGTGTCTGCTGAACGCGGCCAATAATGCTACACCTCTATGATAGTGACGCGGAGCGTTAATTTTCATCTCGCAAATGAATGAGAAGTTTGACGATTAATGTTTCGTTGCGCGACAAGATCTCTTGCGAGAAAGCTAACGCGGACATTCTCCCCAGTGAAGCGGGGAGCACACACTTCTGCACAACGCATAATGCGTAAGCATAAGAAAATTGATTGGTCCATACACATGTGCATAGGGAAATAGACCAATCAGTTTTCTTATGCTTACGTATTATGCGTTAAGGCTGATTTATAGAGGCCGTAAACGTTGATTTAAGCCGTAATCTTTAAGAAATTGACCAATCACAGTCGAATGTGAGAAGAATAATCGACTGTGATTGGTCAATTTCTTAAAGATTACGGCTTAAATCAACGGTTACGGCCTCTATAAATCAGCCTTTATGCAAAAGTCTGTGTTCCTCGCTTGAAGGAGTGAAGGTTTCGTTTATATAATTATAAAACGTATCGAATTATGTATCGTTCAGTTACATTGGTCGCGTTCAGCAGGCCAAGCCGCTCAGTAGCAATCGAACGTGATTGGCTCTTACTTTTAGAACCAACCAATCAACGCAGAGTGTCGATAAGACGAACTCAACAGTTGTGTCTGCTGAACGCGCCCATTGGCGCGAGGGATCACGAGGGATTTTCTAACTTGTCACACACACTGGCCGAGCAAACGTTGCTGTATTCAGCTTGTCAGATGATGGCGCTGATAGCGACGGGCGCGAACTTTTGAAAAGAATTTCTCTCAACCAACGAAAGATATAATTTTCTGAATCTGTTTTCTTTGAAATTTACACGTTTAACGGTGTGTTTTGAATTAAAACTTTCGCTTCTATACAAATTCTGCCTTTAAAACTAGTCTCCCATCAGGTATTCGGTCAGGTAATAAAAGATAAGCTTAGAAAAGTATAATTTTTTAATTTTTTCCGCATTAAAAAATAAAATATATAAATGCAGACGAGATTTTCAATATTTATAAAATACTTATCAAATATTTTTGTTCGCTAACAACCGTTTCTCGCTGTATCTAAATAAATCGAATTACTATTATAACTATTAAGTATCATTGGCGTAAAAAATACATCTCAACAATCTCAACAACAGTACTGTTGCAACAGTATTGTTCGACAGTAACGGTAGACATAGACATTTTTATATATAATTATATGATATAATCCACAACCATCCTATCCTTATTAAAATTTAGATTTTTAACATTAATATATGAAATATATAAAAAATATATATAGTTCTTCCTTATATGTCATTAATGCAGATCCAAGATTAGCCGCGTTCAACAGAACAACTGCTGAGTTGTCTTATCAATATTCTACGTTGATTTGTTGGTTCTAAAAAGTAAGAATTAGAAAATTAAGAATTAATGACGTTCAATTGCTACTAAACGATTTGTTCTGTTGAACGCACCCATTATTCTGTGTGTGCACGATCAATCAATCTAGATTCATTTAACTGTGTGATGGTAGAAATATCCGTTTGTTGGAGCTTTTCTAATGACGGAACAGGATCTAATGTTACTTTTGCTTTTGTTTTCTGTCTGTATCGATAAATCAATTTTATTATAAATAGAATTGTTAATGGTACTGGCTGTCATCATCGCAGTAGCTACAGGAACCACTAAAAAAGAAAACATTTTGTTAGACGATTAAGGTAATACACAAATATGTATATATTCGTATAGACTCACCAGTAGTTAGGTCGTCAGAGGGTGGCTTCAATGTAAATCGTAACAAAAAGATGGCCACGCCCGTGTTTTGAATGCCCGTTTCAATAGCAATCGCCCGTATATCAGCTTGAGATTGCTTGCAGATATACGCTATTATAAAGCCAAACGTAAAGCCCAACCAAGGTAGACTCATTCCCGCAATTATAATCTGATTAAAAAATAATAATAATAATAAAATTACATTCTTATGTCTCTTTCATGGATTTCTAAGAAAGATATGGACTTACCTCCCACGAAAACAATTTGAATATATATAGATTAGTCGTGATAGCGAATATAATGATGAATAAAATTAAGACCACAGAGAAAGGTTTCATTATTCGGACTAATATCTTCGATATCCTTGGAAACTTTTTTTGAATAAAAAATCCTATGGCCAGTGGAATTATGAGACCGATCACGAAAGTGCCGATGTGACGATAGGGAACTGCAATTTCTCCCTGTGCGAAAATATATCTGCCCAACGTAAAGACCCAAAATGGCATCATTCCTATGAAGAGTAACAAAATTTTATGGAATATTATACAAGAAATGTTTTCATGTCATATATATTTTACTTACCAAACGCAGCAACGGTACATATAGTGGTCATGGTGATTGAAAGATTTAGATTGCCATCAAGTAGCAGTGTCCACATGTTGGAAGCGCCACCGCTTGGACTTATTCCTGTGAAGAACATGCCTATTTGCAGTTCAGGACGATCAGGAAATAAAAGATGTCCAATGAGAAAACTTAACTAGAAACAACATAAAGTCAGGCTCACCAGAAATCTGATTGACAAAAAAGCGTGCGAAATACAAAGTGCAATATCTATACAAGGTGACTAATAATAGGTGTATCACTGACCACAAGTCAGGTAAAGGAGGTTAAACTGAATAGGAAAGTCCTTTACTGATCGGTGCAGATCTTGGTCGTGAAAATCGCAAAACGGTAAAGGACTTTGTACACCTATTATTAGATACCCTGTATATTGCATCTAGTATGTTTACGGATAAGGAGCTTTTTACCAATGGCATGATCAGAAACTGGCAGAAGAAACCTATGGCTGGACCTATCGGTCTTCTTAATGTATCGCGGCATACACTCCAATCCATGGCGCAGCCAAAATTAATATACAAGATGGATACAAGTATTGCTACACTGGCAGTAAATATAGAGTCTATTGTGCGTTCCTCTCGTGTTACGGTAATAAGAGACACTTCCCGACTGTTTTCTGAAAAAATATCCTAAAAAAAAAGAGAAACCTTAGTTATTCTTAAAAACATTGCAACAAAATTGAATGTTCACTTAGCACTTACTGTCGTTCCTGTCCGAGTAAACGTTAATTTCGTCCTACCAAGGAATACGCCAGTGATGTTTAAAACACCGTTGAAAGAAGTTTTGTTCAACGTTGTCACTTGGTAACTCGGTATTGCAATATGATGATCTGCGCTAACGGTCCATGCTTGTGGATTGGGCGAACTGACATTATGTACGCTGAACGGCACTGATATTACTTGATTCATATGTACAGTTATATCAGGTATAATGTCAGTGGTCCAAGCTGCTGCTCCTCCCAACAGCAAAAGTCCCATCGCACATACAGCACCTGCCATTCTCTGCAAAATAATAGAAAATATATTAATCAATACATCTGTCTCAATTCACTCCTTTAAAAGAGATTTCATTCACACTCACGGTTTGTCACCCAGCAATTATCTTCTGCATCTAAGTACCAATCTGAAAGCAATATCAAACTGATAAGGATATAAATAAAGCAAGTTGGTAAAAGAAGAATGTACACACAGGGAGAGGCAAGATTGAGTAAATACGATTAGATAATGTGCTGTATTAAGGATGTAAAATCACTTTAACTATCATAAGATGTTTTTTTTTCTCTTCCGCGAAAGAAGAATTTTATTCCCGTGTCGGACAATGATAAGTGACTTTTGCAACAAAAAGCAGGGATCAAGTACATATATACGCGCACACACGCGCACCGATGTGTCGTTCCGTCCGCACCGATGGATCCGTGTGCGTCTCAACACGTGTTCACCGTCGCGCGTTACGCGCATACACGCGCGATCAGCAATGCGCGACTCGGCGACTATCCTCATTCGCAAACGACATCGGAGCCGCGATCGCGAAATATTACGGGTCAATTGCATAATCAGCGAGCCGCGAGTGTGTCCAGGCGCGTGGACCGCGTGGTGGGAGACGCACAGCACGCTCTACGGCGACCGGACTGTCTCGCGTCCCGTGAAATCTGCGACTTCGAAACGCTAAATATACCGACCGCCGCCGCCGGCCGCCGGCTTTCTTCCGTCCCGATATTGGCAATCGTTGGATGCGCGATTATTATGCGACGCGGTAAGCACCGTGACGCGCCGGCTATTTCCGCCGAAATCGCAATGACATCCGTAATTCCGTACGTTACGCCAATGTCGTCAATCGCGATTCGCTCGCGGGCTCCTCAACGACGCTTTCCCGGACGCGATCCGTTAAGATCCGGTCTACATAATGGACGTAGCAATAAGCCTTTTAATTGCTTCAGCGTGCGCTTTGAGTTATGATATTACCGACACCGATAGCCAAATCTGCCGAGAATTTCTCGACAAATTTCGAAAGTGTCTGCTGCAAAGTCGATGGAATGCTCGCAGAAATATATAACAGAATCGGCTGATAAAATTCTGTTATATTTCTGCTGGCATTCTATCGAAATTATATTAGTACAATGGCAGATTGACTGCGGAAACTGAGCAGAATCTGTCGTTTCGTAAATTTAAACGATGTAAAAAGATTTGACGTGGAATTGCCTATTGTATATGGAGGGGTAAAAACCACAGTGGTGTAAGTCAAATTTTTAAACATATTTTTTCGTCTGCATAGATACAATTAATTTATATATTGTATAGATTGCATCTATGCACGCGAGAAAAAATGTAAAAAAATTTGACTTACACCACTATGACTTTTACCCCTCCATATGATCTCCAAGAAGCTGTGAGCTGTGAGCAACATCGGAGCATTCGGAGGATTCGGAGGATTCGGAGGGATCAGGATTCGGAGCACGAGTCTATTGTGATCGGTCACGTGGTCGATGACGTGCGTCACCGGTCACACATGCGCAATGCGCATACCGCTCTGTTCTGCTTTCCGATGGAATTAATCCACCGTCGATCCTCCAGGAGTCCAGAGTTTACGCGTGGTCTGTTCCGTTAAGCGGGTCCGGTGACCTCGGTGATCGGTGGCTGTCGCCGACGTGATGCTTATGCCGCCGCAATGTCCCTCCTCGTGCAGCTCGGCAGCGTGCTATTCGGCGTGCTCTCCCTGATTCCGATCCTGATCGCGCCATCGGCCGATGGTTTCTCTTACGAGGACCTGCCCGCGGTCGCGATGGACTACAAGGTCCACATTGACGCCGGCAAGGAGGACTGTTACTTCCAATATGTAAACCCGGGCGCGACGTTCTACGTCAGTTTCCAGGTACCGTCGCCCCAGATATCCGTCGAGTCTAGAGCGAGCCATTTCGGCTGATGAGAAATTCAGCATGCGAGTGTATTGGGATACGACTCCCTCGGTTGACCATATGGTTACGTGGAGTTGGAGACAACTTTCTTTCGGGACGTCCTTTTCCGCACGATTCGAAAGAGCACGCAACTTGAGCGCTTTGCTCTGACAGTTCACGCTGGTCACACACGTTTGCGAACTTCACGATCGTTTTTTATCTTGCTGTAAAAAATGGTGACACCTGTTCACCCATTTCCCAGAGGATGTATATGTCTAATTTCGTAATGTAGGATCCGGGAATTGATAATCTTGATTGTATGTAAAGAATAATTTTATATGATTGCAATATCACCAAGATCTTTTAAGAGTTATTCATTATCAAAATTTATTTAAAGACTTTAATAACAGAGCAAATAAACTGCAAAGAAAAACGTGTTACAAATATTAGAATAGAAGATAATAACGTTACACCGATTCAAGTAGCTTGTTTTGATTATAGGTTCTGCGTGGTGGGGATGGGAAAGCTGGTTTTGCAGTAAGAAATCCAGAAGGAGTTATAGTTTATCCTTATCAATGGCGTGCCAACGCTGATTATCAGGATCAATCGGTGAACGGCGGTTATTACAGCGTGTGTATTGATAATCAGTTTTCAAGATTTGCTGCGAAATTAGTCAATCTGTACATCACAGTGATCAGGTGAGACTCTTATGATTAATTTTGCAAAAATATATGCTGTATCAGAGAGAAATGTTAAAACATCTATTATTTTTTATCTCATTCATTGTTGTCAGATACGACAAGTGGCAGAAATATACACAGGAATTAGAAGAACTGAATCTTTCCGTCGAGAACTTTACGGTATGTGTGTCACGTAAGCTTCTCTGCAGGCATTGCAATTACAAATACAAAAAGTATATTGTTTTGATAAACAAATTAAATTACATATTAATAATATATATTATATATATAATATATACATATTGTAATGTACAATACTAATATATATAATATATAATTACTAATATATAAAATATATGTTACATAACTATACATTGTATTATTATATCATTATTATAATTATTATTTATTTCTCTTTCAGAATACAATCGTGAATGTAGAGAAAAACATCAACGAAATGCTCCAAACTCAGCATTGGAGCAGGGGCAGAGAGACCAGGGATTTAAATCTGCTGTTGGACAATAACTCTTACGTACAGACGTGGTCAATCGCGCAGGTGCTTGTTATTACGTTGACGACTATGATCCAAGTGTATTTCGTTAGGAAGCTGTTTGACGTAAAACCATCTGGATATTCCAAGACACGCATTTAACACTGATGCATTGCAGTCAGTTGTTTGCTCGATAAGAGCATCATTCAATATGTGTTGTGATAAGCCCATTGCATCAAATGATTAATATCAGTTTATAGACAGTGGCACAAATTATAACGCGTAAATAACTCGATTAATCAATTTTTAATCATGGTTTTGTATGTTTCATCAGTTTAATGTATACGTTTATACGTTATTTTTATGCCATTGTGCAAATTCATATGCAATGACTCTTCAGAGACTGTTTAAATGTTGAAAACACGATAAGATACAAGAAATTCAGGAATTTATATATGGAAAAATTTCTTATGAGTAATATAAATGTGTTTGGATGAAGATTAATCTCGATCAAGTAAATAGAAACATGAACTTTCAGTTCGTGAAAACGTAACGAAGTATTCACCGTATTCACATCGATAATATTTTATATTTTCTATCAAAGTTAGCGTATCATTTGCGCCGATATATGTATATGTTAAATACACTATTTTAAATAATTTTTATAGTTTTATTTCAGAATGTTTTCTTTTTTATTATCTATTGATAAAATTATATTAATAAAAATATGATTAATTATATTTATGAGCTGAGAGCACTTTTTATATATTATACAAGACTGCAATACGTATTTGTGAATACTCATGTTTAGTGTTTTTCACTTCAACTGATTTTTATTCATTTTTTAATTTCAGACATTCTTATACTAGACCAAGTCGAACATATTTAAGAATAAAGAAGTATATAAATAACGTTTATATTGTATTTGTATAAAAATAATAAAAGACACATACTTTTGTTACAACATTCTCTCTTTTTTTCTCTCTTCATACCTTTATATACATATATGTAAAATATAAAATATACCATTTTACCTTTCTCATCAGCTTTCTGTAGCTCCAATATACAGTAAAAGATTTTAGAAAATTGTTTTAACGAGTAACATTACATTGGCACATAGTTAATCAGGATATTCAATACTGAAATATCATAGAAATCGCGTATGTATAAACAAATAATTTATTAACAATCACAATGTCTGAGTGATTCGAGCTCAGATCACATTTTAATTTCGTTAATGAATCCCCTGATTTTGTTTCGCTCTTCTTTGTTGTATTACGCTACTGCTGAGTGCTAAAAGACGATGTCGTTGCTTTAGATTCCGTGCACGCACGTGCTCCGATGCAACCTCTTTTGTATGATTCGCCGGAAACCATCCTTGCTCGCCGTCTAACAATTTTTCACCGTGATACCAACCATCTGCCATTTTCCTTAGTACGTTTATTACGTCTCCTAACGAACAAAACAACCAAATTTACCAGAATTATGATTTTTTCACTATAAAATAATTTAGTAGGAATATAATTATAACTGTTAAATTGTTAAATACTGCAAGAGAAAATGTTTTTTGAAGAATCAGTTTTTAAGAAAAAGTGTCTAAGTTTTTAATGATTTTTTATTACGAGGTGCTTTGTAAATAACTAAATATTTAATTTGAATGTTTATAAAACTTGGAGAAGATAATAAATTCTTATTAAAAAAATGTTTTTTTTTTCTTAAAATCAAAATTGTTCTATTGACTGCGTATCTGTTTGATGATATGTAGAACGTGATAAAAATATTATTGCATAAACCTCATGTATAATATATGTATGTATACATATTCATTAAATGTGTGATATATTACCTGGCTGTAAGGACAGCTCGTCTGGTTGATTTGGCGAATATGGGTGCTTGGCCATCACTTGCGGGCAGTCCCAAGATTCATACAACGTTTCTCCAACTAAGCCACGTTTAGGCGGCGAGACAGCCTCCAACCATCGTTCTCGTTCCGTATTATTCTTGCACGTCAAGATGTATTCTATGTGGCGGCCGCAATGATTCTCCAGAAAAGTCAATATCATAGCGTTCCGTCCGACAAATGGCGATTCTTCGGAAGCCGACTCCAGGGCCAGAAGATTACGTTTGCACGCGTCTATGACGGTGTAGCATTCGTCATGAGCACTGCAAAGTATTTTATTTTAAATTTCGTTTTCTCATCAATAAAAGAACTTATTCAAAAGGTACATGTTATGTATTTTCCCCGTATAACAATAACAGAACAGAGGATTCAAAAATCAATATTCTACTGATAAACGATCCCTGTCAACCGAATTCGGCGAAGCTGCTTCTACAAACCGTTTTGGCTCTCCGTTGATTTAGAATTCTCCTCAAGGATTGCACGCACGAATGTTACACACGAAAATCAGAATCGAATATTACAGCCTACACGTGCGCGGCTTAGACGTGATGGCTTAGGCGAGACTTTTTCTTCACATTTTTTGAAAGGCCGGTTTTGTTGGCAGAGATCAATCTTTATCAATCGATCAATATTACTTTTCCTGGTTATCTGTTCTTATACAGGAAAAACATGAATAAACGGGTCTTCAAACACGCAACAAAACACACGTACACATGCGCGCGCGCATTACCATGAAAGACACGAGACAGGAACTGAAAATACTTAATAAATCGGCATAATGATTTTATATTTACATAACTTACTACTAATGCCATATAACATATAAAAGAGATTTGTCAAGCAACAACAGTTCATCTCTCGTATTTTTTCTTGTTGATATATTTCTGCATAATTAATATTGTCTCATGAAATGTCTAAAAATAATCTTAAATATAGTGTCTTAAAGACATCTTAAACATCTCAAAATGATATTAGGATATGTCCCAATATCTTATGAGATATCTGAAAAAACATCATATCATAAAACATCTTTTCATATAAATATCTTTTTGATAGTTCGATAAGATATTTTCAAAATTTCAAGATTGTACGTCATAAATGTTCTCTGAATGATAGTCACGAAAATTTACACAGGGTTTGCTATCTTTAATAGTATCTCATCAATATTGGAGATAAATATCACGATACTGTACGATACTGTTCACTGGAGAAACAGAAATCTCCAAACAATAACAATAAATAAATTAAATAAAATCAGTTTAATTTTTCAAAATGGAAAGCAACGGTTTTACAAATTCCTTCCATAAAAATTGCAATTTAATGAAACCAGTTTTGGTAGAAACTTTGAGTTTCCCACTCAGAGCTGTCAATTCAACGAAACAAATAAAAGGCAATTATGTTAAATATCTTACTTAGATTTCAATTTTGTGACTAGAAGATAATCAGTGAGTAATAGAAGGTAGAGTGGCGTCTTGGTAAATTTCTTCCCGAATGTGAGCTTATATTCGGTGTCCGTTTTTGTTGACAACTGCACGACCGATCCACTTCTAACTAATTGCTTGCCTCTCAGCATGATTGGTTTAATTTTCGAGGCATACTCTAGTTTCCTGTAATTAAATACATGTAACTTATTTTATGTAATACTTTTATATAATAATAGAATGAGAATATACTAAGTAATAATAGCATGTTATACCTTGCCAAAGCTTCCATTTCGGCTTCTTGCGCAGCAGCCCGCGCACCTTCGTTACATTCAGCAACGACGTTACTCAAAGTCGATAAAACCTTTTCCCAAGACATTCTGTCCGAATTTCCCATCGACAATTTGGAAAGAATGGCGTCAGCTAATAAGGGTAATCTACGCAAAATTATTAGCGCGTAAATCATTTTCTATATGAATTTTCGATTAATAACGATTGCGAAGTTCAAAATTTACATGATATCTAATAAATAAACTTCAATGAGATTTGAATTTAGTTAAAATAACCGATTTGAGGCTGATATTGTACATACCTTGTAACACGCTGCATTGGTAGCATTAGGAAGGAATGCAGAGATAGATTTTGGCATGCCGGTCGCATCTCTATGCGATTGATAACTTCCAAGAACTTTACGCCTCTCCGATCTCTGCAATAGAAAGAGCATGATAACTATAAAATGCTAAACAATGTGTATTTATTACTGTCTTACTCAATTAAAAAATATACTATCTAAATCCTTCAGAAAACACAAATATGAAAAGCGATTTACATGTATTTTATGGGATCATTGATTATCTTACTTGAGTTCTTTCAGGGTTGTGTCAATGCTGACTTGATTCGAGCAATACGCCACATACGTGGCCTGACACTTTTCGGCATGCTTCAGCAATACTTCCGATAAGCCTGGCAACATCGGATCTTCCCTCCACACAGCTTCCAGTTCAGCTAGGAACGTTTGCGACGCCGATAACACGCTCGGCACCCCACCGAATAATTTCTTTCTCTCGGTCGGCGTTAGAATCTCATTCATTAGTGTATTATTATTGAGGAACTCGTTCTCTAGGACTCGAAGAGAATTTAAGTACGATGCTTCGGACGTTAAGATCTCGAACTTCGCTTCCTGAATCTTCTTCTCTTCCGGGGTTAGTTTTCCTAATATTGAAAATTCTTTTGCTAATTTTTCATGACCATTTTTTTCACTCTCGATATATTTTACTGCATGAGAAATATCTCTACAATTAAATATACAGTTTTTTAACTTACGTAAGAGGCCACTATGTATCACTTGCGGAGTGTGACACCAGAGCATTCTTTGTCCTGATCTGGCAAGCTCTGCCGCAGCTGGTTCCGTTTTCCACATCATATCTTCTACCTGAGCGGAACATTATATAAAGCAATATTTATTTTAAATTCTATAAATCGTGACGTAAAGAAATAATTTACCATGTCTTAAACAGTATTTAAGAAACAAGAAAACTAAAAAATTATAGATGTTGGTGAGCCATGTAATAAAAAAATATAGTAAAATAAAATAAAGTAAAAAAAGGAAGAAGAAATAAATAAAAGAAAAGAAAAGAAAAAGAATTAAATATTTTATTATTCTCTGAATAACTATAAATTATTTAAAAAATAAGATCAACAAGAAAAATCTCCTTATGTTATGCAAAGAATGTATTAATATGTTTTATAATCTGTTTGAAAAAGTTTTTTGAAGATGGCCTCAAATTTTAAACATAACTAAGAGCATTACCTCTTCGTAGCCTTCGGAATCCGATTCGAAAGCAACGCGAGCCACCGCGGCCGCATAAAACTGATAGAGGGGCTCCTGATCGGCAAGCACACTGTAATGATCTAAAACAATAATATTTTATCAATGCAGCTGATTCCCATGCGTGAACGCGTTCTCGACAGTCAAGCGTCGGCGAGCGCGCATGGATCGTAAATTCTGGCGTGTACGTTAATTAATTAGAAGGAAGTACCATTAGAGTCCCGTGAAAGTATACAACCGTACGCTTTTTACACATCGGTGCAGCGTGTGGCATTCTTACGCGTATGGGAATATTCCGAAAATCGCAGAGCAAAAACTCGATATATTTCGCCTGTGAGAATCGTTAAATTTAGCCTGTGCCTGGTGGTAAAATCAGGTCGCTCTCGCAGATGTGCCAATAAAACTCGTTTTCCCTCGTGACCGTTTGTGATTTCTAATTTATTATTTAGAGAAATTTACAACGAATTATCTCTAGTTATCATTCTGTGTTTCTAGAATCTTGGACTAATGTCTGCAATAATGCTTATAAGATACTATTATCTACTACAATTTAATTCATATACTTTATTTATCAATTTGTCGTGCACACCTTGCTGTAAATTAGAAAAGAAAAAAAAAACGATGATTGGTAAATCATCGAGACTCACCGACATCAACGCCGGTCGAAGTTTTCGAGGAGTCGTCGCTGCCGCTTCCCATGTACTGGCTATTGGTGTAAATCGCCTCCTTGACGTTGCCGTTGTTGTTGTCGCGAATGCCATCGTTTCCGTCGTTCTCATCAAGATAGAAAGTCGGCGGGCTAACGACGTTCTTTCGGCTGAAGTGCTTCAACCGGAAATTGAAGTACCTTCCAGCGTCGGCGTGAGGCTCATTGACGGGCTGCTCCTTGTCGTCAAAGCCGGACTCGTCGATGGACGTTCGCCGCCTGATCCTGCCCAGGCTGCCCTTGGTGATGCTCCAGGTCCTGCGCAGCATCTTTATCCGCCTGCCCAGGGTCTGAGTTAGACTGGCCTCTCTTGGCGGCGGCGGAGTCGGCCTCGTAGGACATTCTAGATAAGCGTCGATTACACGATCGCCATGCGGCTGCCGCGTAATGCCCGTTTCCGTTTCCGAATCGCTGCTGAAGTCATCCGGCTGGCAGGAATACAGACTCTCGTACGTGCTGTCATCGGAAACGTTGTCTGATAAAGAGAAAGTCTGATCAGGGAATCCGGAAGTTACGAAGAGCTGTTACGAAGATGTTATATTGTCGCTCATTCTTCGCTCTTTCTATAATTCTGGAGAAGCGTACAAAATCTTCAAGATATAGATTCTAATATATATATATATTCCAGTCTAATGTAATATTTAAATAGCTTCGCTATTCTGCAGATTAATGCATAAATGTCTACAAATGCGCATTTTTCTTACTTGATAATAATTAATAATGTTTAATATAAAAAAAAAATGCATAAGGATGAAGATAATCGGTTTTCCATAATTTTTTTATGGAAAAAAATTATAGAAACAATTACAAATTTCTTTTAAGGGTTAAAAATCCTAACAATATATAATATATTTAATTTTGATTGTAATAAAATTTTTCTAGCACGCGTCATATCTATTTTCTAGTATATCATAGTTATAATATGCTAAAATAGCCCTAAAATCCAAGAAACTACGGGAAACAATTCTCGTTCTTGTGCTCGAAAAAAAGTAATTTTTTGTTGAATAGTGTGATTTATTCCTTAAATATCGGACTGCAAGGATGTTCAAAAAATCCTATCAGAGCAAATATAAAATAACTGTTTATCGGGATGCTTTGCGAATACATTAATTGATGTGTTTCTTAGTCAATAAAATGCAAGGATGAGGGAAACGCAAACGTGAACATAATATCAGACAGTATATCAATCAATAATCTCCACGATATGACAATTCTTTCTATTTGTTGATCGCGTTTTCACGCGTGACCAATATAGTATTAATCCCGCGTATATACTTTCGCGTATATACTTTTTACTGTTATGTTTCTGAAGTGTTCACGTCCCTGTCGAGGCTGCAAAAATGCGTTCTTTCTTTCCTGGATGTGTAAACACATCCCGATGTCGCAAAGAGTTAAATTTTGCCGCATTAACAATTATTTATTCCTTAAATATCTCTTGGGCAAGACCGTTGCAAGGATATTCGAAAAATCGTGTTAGGACAGATAGAGATGCGTTCGTCGAACGATTTCTAAGTAGATACGTGAATTCACGTGTCTCTTACAATTATTTAATATGACGCGAGAATGAAGGTAATGAACTTAAATGTAACGCCAACAATTCCTTCCATCTCTCTTTAATCGCGTGACCCAAAGTACCCCGCGCAGGTACCTTCGTGCACGTAACATGACGTCTCTTGGGTGTCCACGTCTTCGTCGAGGCTGACAACGCGCAGCTGCACCAGGCCCTGGGTCTTCCGCGGCAGATCATCGCCCCGGCCCGCCGATCTCCGCTCCCCGGCGCTCTTCTGCGGCTCGCTGCCGATGAGAAGCACCGATCCGCCGCCCAGGCTGACGGCCACTTGAAATCATCCGGTTTCAAGGTCAGACTCGCCGAGCCGAGCCAGAACCAGAGGAATCCAGAGGCACGCGCTCTCTCGCCTACGCGTGCTGGACCACGTTCGCGAACGAGGGATACAACGATAGGGACACAAAACAGGCGCGGAGTTGAGTCAAATAAGGCCGTGGCACGGCGAAACACGCCGCGAACGCGCGATCAGATTCCCCACCGCGATGGAATTTCGCGTCCATCGATGACGACGACGACGACGACTTTCGTTTCGCCGAGTCGGCCGGCGATCGACAATTTTATGTAACGCATTTCGCGCTATCGAAGAATGTGCAAAATATCGATTCAAACGTCTGTGCAAAGACAAAGACCGGGAGCACGCATGTCCAAAATCGGGGCATATAAGACGTCTTATGATATGTCTAAAAGGATATGTCTTTAAGACGTCTTATGTCCCGATTTTGGACATGGTGTTGTCTGGGAAATTAATGACAAATTAAAATTCGACGAACTCGAATTCGAGTCAGCTTCTCCGAGAGGAAAGGAGAGCGCAGTCTACTGCGAACTTTTTCGATCTCTCATTACTGAGGAAAGTAGAAACTCTAATTATTCTCCCGAGCCGTTTTCCCGAGATTGAAGTAACTCGCGATCGTCATCCGTGCTAAAACGAGATGGGAGTTTTGATGAATTAATCCACGGACATTGAATCATTTTTAACGGAGCTATAGACAAAATAAGAGATAGTGTAAGGATAAAACTATGAAATGTACACGTCATATACTTTATCGGATTTGTAGTGTAATGAAATCATCGCGCGCGCAATAGCGATGGAATTGGGCTAAAGACGCGACAATTAATTGAACTTGGAAAAAGTTGTAAACATAGAGAAGAAGAGAACATATAGAAAATAATTAGAAGACGCGATCGGATAATTGCGATGGCGATTTCTCGCTGGTGGAGCGACTTGATCGACGGATCAAGGACGTTTGTGAGGGAAGTCTTACGATGACGGAAAGTTCCCGCCGCCGCGCCGTTGTTCTCCAGTTTGAGGATAATGAGGATCCTTGTTCGAAATTTGGCGAAATCCGAGGTGCTCGCGGGAACGCGGTCGCGCGCAGGCAAGCGGCGTGACGAGCGGGCCCCTCTCGTTTTTCTTACCTTGCGTGTTGGGCCGTCGGATCTTCAGCGTCTCTCTCATTTCCACATCTCGTCTCGGTGCGCAGCTCGGGGAGCGAGACGAGCGCCGGCGGGCGCGGGACGCGTCCGCGCTTCGCGCGCCTCGTTTAGACGCGCGAGACGTTTCCGCCGCGACGCGGCAGAGGAAAAGAGCTTCCTCTACCGCGGGGAAAAACTCCGTTTCTCGCGCGCGATCGACGCGCGAGATCCGGCCGATTTTCGCGCGCTGCGAGAGAACTCGGCGAGAGAACCGCGAGAATAGCGACCGTACAGCTCGCGGCTCGGCCGTGACTGACAATGAGAGCGCGCAATTGGCGCTTTCACCTCGCACGCTGGTTTCTTAAGGGGCCCCTCACACGATTTCTTTAAAGCAACTCTCACACGATGAGGGCTCGTTCGAAGGCTAATATCCGTTTCTTACAGCAATGCAGATTGACTTTAATTTCGGCTTTAACTTATCTTTTATCTTTTTATGACTCTTACAACTCTTAGAAAAAGATGAAAAGTGAGTTTGAACCAAGATTAAAATTAATTTGCATCTGTAGAAATGGTCATAAGGTGTGCATCGACAATTTAGACCTATGTAAAAACACTTTCGGCGGTTTTCCGGGAGCTCCTGAAAATGCGGAGACGTTACTCGATAAAAGATGATGAGAATTTTTCTGTTGAAGACGAACGTTATTCAAATTATTAATGTCCTTCCTTATAGATACAAATATAATCGGTAGGTGCACGATTTGGATACATTGCAACTATGACATAGTGTATTATTCTATGAGTAATAGAAATAAAAATTTGAAATTAAGAGTGATATAATATTTTTTTTAAACAATCCAGAAGAATTCTTTTTACATATTTTATGTCGTAAACATATTTTGCAAATGGGAGCTATTATCTTTGTGGTTTAATCATCATTTTTGCATCAAACCTCTATATAATGAACGAAAAAAATCTTTATAAATATTTTGTAGAAATATAGCACTTTCTCAAGATCTTCAATCACTTATGATGTAAGAGCTATTATTTTCGAAATATTTTTAAAGAAAATTACTTCATTAAAATTATTATTTACCGCTCGTTTGAAGCAAAGGCTAAGATAAGGAATAGGACCATTATACGAGCAATTAATCGATGTTATGACAATTTTAACTTGTATCTAGATTTATTAAATTTGACGTTTCGTACCGTACTAGGACTTCTTCAGAAATAATATAAACAATTCAGGGTCAAACAATTAATTCACGCATGTAGACGTGCCGCAATCACATAGTCAAATCTTAAAATTATAGAACGTTTTCTTCTTAGTCGATCAAGCTCCAATTACTTTTCGGTCTTAATGGATATATCGTCGTCCCGTGGCGACCCGTGCAAGTCCACAGTTTTGATAGGTGCCATACATTTCTGGACCATCTTAGTGGCAACTGGATAAATGTATTTAAATGAGATGATGTAATATAGAATTCAAAACCAAAACTTACATAAGAGTTCAGAGATGACGGGAACCATGATAAACAATATTTCTATGGTATCGGTGTAACACGTCCGATCTGTGCGAAGACTCATCGTTAACTGAGAGGGGAATGTACTTGACACGAGGACAAGGATTGTTTGCAATTTTATCTAACCGTGGAAAGTTCGCTTAAGACATCAAAATAAACTTCGTCCAATAATTCGGTGTCTTTGTTGGAGTTAATCCCATTTTTTTGCTCTTTGATATGTATCATCAAAATTACTTCATGTCCGATTATATATAATCATTAGCTGCAACAATAATTATTAAAGAATTCACAGACAGCACCAAAGTAATTTGTTAATATTGACGATTTCATTCGTAATAATTATCTAAAGGGGTACCACCGATAATAAGTTTCATCAATTTATGTGTGCTACTGACAGAGTGCCGGTGCTAAATCAGTTTAGTTGTGTGAAAACCCCTTTAAAAACTGGCACTTATTCTTGACGAAATAAGTTTACACTGTCAAGCGCTGTGTTTCGTGAGAAACCTCATCAAGCATTTCCGTGAAGAATAATGAAATCTTATTTTTCATAGAAATCTCAGTTTACGAAGGTTCACCGAGAGTGCCCGTAAAAATGTTCTTATAGACGCTTTACGGTGTCAAATATACTCAGTCGATATCATCAGTTAAGTATTAAGCGCATTAAATGATTCCTACTCATTCCTAAAGTACAGTTAATGTACAGATGATGCGGTATCAGGATGGAAGCATTTCATTATCGGGCGCATCGAGCGTGCAGCGAGCACTCGAGCAGCGAGCTTACGATCAATCCGATCGTTAGTACATTAGATATTCGAGGCAATGACCGTGCAGAATGAAATCGTTTTTCTATAAAACGGGACACTCGAAACCGTTTTCAATTTCTTGCCTTAGCCAGCGAGAGAGCGACATTCATTGAATTTATTATTAACTGTTTGTCATTGCTTCGTTTTCGCATCACGCTTTATTCGCCGTCTCGAATTAATAATCGGTTTCTCGTATCAATCTCGCGCACACGAGCGGTTAAAGCGAATCCTTCGATTCGCGCGTGTAAATTACCGTTTCTCGCTTCGCGCGTCTCTCATCAGTTTTCCCGCGAGTTAAGACGCATTTCGTATTACAACGGACAGCTTACGACATCCTCATCTATCGGCCCATATGGCGGTCGCATGTTGCGAGGAGGAGAGAAAAAAAAAGGCAATTACGCACGCATGTGCGCGCGCGTTACGTGATTACGTCCGTTGGTCGTCGCAGAAACACGTGTGACGAACAAGTAGCTTTTACCTGAACACTATGCGCGACTGTGCGATCATCCTTACTGATATCACGGTACAATGCGTCGTGCGACTCCGCGCGAGCCTTGCCGTCATCCCCGCGAAATTGAATTGACGTCTTCGGCGAGGTATTTTTATTCATAAATCCGCTCGTCATCCGCTTCTATTCTAAGCTAGATTCAATTAAATTGAAATTCTTATCTGATAAGTTATACAACACGGTGCCATTAGAATGCCGATGCTTTCCAGATGACCAACCGTATTAACATGAAAACGAGATACGTGAATTCATTAGCGTGAATTAATTAGTGTGCGGCAAGAGGTAAGAGAAAAGTTTGGAGCGGTGAAAATCCATTTATTAGTATTCTATGCAACGCAGTAATTACTCTACGAAATATTCTGTGAAATTATCTGTATGAATTATCTGTATGTATACATTTGTTTTCGGCAATAACAGTGCAATAGATGATCTAAACATTGTAATAAAATCAGGTTTTAAATTTGTTTAATTATTGCTTTTTAAATAACGGATAAAATTATGTTTTAAAAACTCTCTGAAAATATTTCCATTTATTATACTTAATAGAAAGTATGAGGGAGATAAGAGAATTGAGAGAAATTGCGATAAGCATAAATTCTGTAAAATTGAATTATTAAAAGTAAAAATCAGGTGTTATCGCACTAATTATTGAATTCTTTTCTAATTCTTTCAAATGTCAAATGCGAATAAACAAAATTCTCTTAATAGCTTACTCTTAAAAGTATACATTTTGATAATTGATGATAAATAAAACAAATAGGGATAGAGAAAGTAGAAAAAATATATAAACAATTGTAATAGAATATATACTTATCTTTTAATTTTTTTATTGCCTATACTATTTAAATTTGCGAATGTAATTATTTTTATGGAGAGTAAAGATGTAAAGTAGAATATACCTACAGATTGAAAAAAAATTTATTAGCTAAGGAAGCACTGATATAACAATTTAAAAAATAATTTTGTTGCAATTTCTGTAGATTACCTATTGTATTTTATCATCGCCAAAGTAATCTTATATGTAATTGCCATAAAATTCGCGATCTTAAATTCAATTCGCGATGGCTAGAATTTTCCTCCAATATTTTCCAGTTTACCCAACTTTCGCAGAATGATTGCAGCTCGATGTCAAAATCGTCGTCGTCGGTGGGTCATATTCACGGTGGCACGGTTTGGCTCGCGTTCCTCGTGCGCAACTACGTACGCATTCCGATCACGCGGCGATGTGCAGCGGAACTCGGAATTAATGGAGAGTAGGTGCTTTGTCGTGGCACCTCGACCTCGCGCGGCCTTGTCTTTCAACCACATTAAAGGCGGTATCAGCGATATATACGTCGAGCCAATTACCACCGCCCACTGTCCTTCAAACACGACGTTCGTTGCGAACGAACGCGATTACGGATTTACCGCGCCTTGCTCACTCGCACGTTGCCTCGTTGCACAAAGTCGCAGAGCCGTGTCTGCGGCCGTGACACTGTTGAGATACATACGCTGTATCTTACTATATGTACTGCAATTCTCGACACACCGTCGCAATACTCGTTTCGGAGTAAAGTCGTTTCTGGCATATTAATTCCCGGACGCTGCCAATCCGGGCCTGGGAATCCCGAAGACGTGGCGAACGCTCGCTGATCAACGTCTTGCGATATTGGAAAATCGGTATCGTCATCAGAACTTTCTCAGGTATAATTACGGACCTGCTCTAAACTCGCCGGAACACGCACACGTGTTTGCCGAAAGTAAAAGTCTCACGTTCGATCTATATAACGTCAATTCGCGAATGTACCTCTCGCGCATAATCAATAATAGGATCTTGAAGAGGAGAGGCTTTGATCATTGTGTTGCTTCAAAAGAATAACTCCTATCGATGATGACGATTTCCACGTCGAGTTGCAATCATCCTGCGAGAGCAGTAAATTGGAAAGCATCGGAAGAAATTTCGGATTAGGAATTATCTTCGGATTTATAAAATCAGTTCGTCGGTATACTTACTTTTCATTCACTTCAATTTCAATAATACGGTTTCAAGTTTTAATTGTAGTATTAAAGCTAATGGACTTCTCACTCATTTCTAATAATAGGATCTTGATAACAGTGGTAACAGTTTCTCGGTAGCAAATCATTTTAATGTACTTCTTGTCTACCTATATTATCTCGACAAGGAGATCTCGATAATAGCGGTTCGTCTTTTATTCGAACATTATGCGAATACGAATGTTTACGGATGCGGTATTTCGTTTTCTTTTTTGCTGAGAAGTACACGTTACGAATGGCAAAGAGCTTGGGCAAGTCCCGTCACGTGTTTGACGTGTCGTTCAGGAAGACTACATCATCGGGCGATGTCGAAAGTACGAATTGTCGAAACACAGTTGGAGGAACCGCAGCCACCCAGCATTGAAAAGTCACTGGGTAGTTCCGTGATGCGAGAGCGTCTGTGTAATACGTTTATAAATATCGATATTGTCACGATAGCTATATATAACAATTCTATCTTAACGGCGCGTCTATTTTTGCCGGGATCTGCAATCAGACTGCCGGCAGACTGTCTTGCAAGTGACACTACAGATAAGTAATCTCTCTCATCGAAATTATTTATACATGGCATATGCAATTCAGTTAAAATCTCAATAAGCAAATAGAACGCGATGCTGCCGTATGGCGCACGACTAAACATTCGGCACATTGCTCATGTAATCTTGCAAGATAAAGTAACATATATCATTCTTCTCACTTTCCCACGCGTGTCACGCGACATCCTTGCAACGGCGGACCTTAATTCATGCACGTGCGCTGCGTAATTTTAAATAATTCTCTCTGGAAAAACAAGTCTCACGCGAAAATCTTACGTACGTTATACGCAATTTGCAGAACGCCAGTTGTAGCGGGAGATGCCTTCAAGGAGAGACACCCGTGTATTCTTAGCGGTATTACGTTACGGCACGCGCCGTTTACCCGACAGTAAAATCTCCTTCTCCGGTACTCACCGTCGACGGCGGTATCGCGGGTCATCCGTGTCGTTTTGATGCTTCTGCGAGATCTCCTGGACCGTTGCATCCTGACATTCCGTGACCATCGTTGAGCGAGCTTCTTCTTGCTCGGGGCGACTTGTCCTTCGGTCCCCCTATCGCTGAAATTTTAGGCTCACATGTATCTATTGTAATCGTATTGAATCTATATTGTTTATAACACTGTTTAATAATCTCGAGCTCTTATCGTGTCTTCGTCAGCGTTATAATTATCTGTGGTACGATAGCGTCGCATTAATCATGTTAAACGTTTGTACATCCCCGGGCGGAATGCGGTGATAACGATATTTAATATAACGTTTTTAATCGCGCCGCGCTATCGTCGTGCTATCATGACGACGTTCCCTGTATTGTGTTTTCGAAACATTTGCGGCGAACGATTCGCCGTGCGTGTGTATTAACTTCGCGGGTCTAATAATGATTAATCGTCTTCGGTCGAGGTGAAGGCAATTAGCCGCGCTGTTTTCAATTCCGCTCCGTTATCGTTGCAACGCGGAAAAAATGTGCGTACCTTCGAAGCGAGCCTTATCGCGCGCGCGCGCCAAGCGAATTCCTTTCGCGATACCTGCCTGACGCGTTATTCAGACGGGAAAAGCTGGACAGCCTGTTTTTTAAAGACATGCCTCGTTCGGGTATTCACAATATAAACACGGACATTGCACTTTGCGATGTCTTCGGTTCTCGAAATCAACTGTCGCGGTCTCTCAGCCTTTTGCTTCTCGTGAAAGATGAAATATCATTCGCGTCTTTGTCCCCTTCTTCGAGAAACCCCATTAGTTTTCTCACTGTTCTCTCATTCCCACGCTTACCACGGATCATTAGACTGACAAGGGCAGCGCGAGGCACACGAGGCCTCTTCCAGGTCCTCCCACTCGGATTCCTTGCCGTTCATCGAGGTCAATCCTGTGACGGAGGCGGGCGTGGAGCCGGCATAAAGGCTATTGACACGTTCCTCGCCGGGCGGCAGGCCGACGTCGTCATACACACCCAGCTCGTCCCGCTCCTCCTCGCCCAGATGACTTTCGCAGTCCACGCTGGAATATTCATTGTTCGTCGTCGAGAAATACTGATCGTCGTTCGTCTCCGCCGCGCGACTCTTAGACGTCGCTCGCAATTCCACGGGCGGCTCCTTGCGCGACGCCTCGTTGCTGGCTTCCGGAATCAGGTAATCGCTCTCGTCGACGGCTTTCGAACTGTCCTGCTTGAAGCTGGGCGGCATCACATCGTCGTAAATCTCCTCGCAGTTAGTGTCAGCGACGGGAGCCTCGGGGCGAGAGGTCGGCGGACCCACGTCGTCGTAGTCGGATTCCTGATAAGAAATTCATCATCGTGCATTCTTTTTGTAATATGAAGAAACGAACGATTTACGTTGCACTTGCGCGGTCGAGTGCACGCGTCGACAAAATCGTCGCTAATTTTTGATGCGAATAAGACGGCGCGTGCGAACGTGGCCCTGAAAGCGAAATTTGAGAAGTGAATCGAATTATGCATCGTTCGTGATACCTGATTTCCGGCAGTAATTTGCAAGCATGCAGGTATCGCGCGATGCGAATCGATTATTTGACATTCCGTTTCACCTTCGCTGACGGTTGCCAATTTAACGCACTACCTGATTTAGCAATCACGCGAAAGCTTGTTTGCGTCGACGTTTGCGAATGTACTCGAGAATGCATAATAATAATATTAATCATTATAATTAAACTAAAGCCTCTTTTTTCAATAATCTACTTAAATTAATTTTATATGCATTTCAAGCGTTTACTTGGTTCTAATTTTTTTAGACTGGCAATTTTGCGCACAGTCATAATGTCTTTTAATTGTTCTGTTTAATAAAATAAATAGGTTTCTTCCTCGAAAATCCTCAGACTTCCAAAGCTGTCGCGCAAACAATTTTCTACTTCGAAATGCTCACATTCTTCGTTATTCGCACAAAGTTACGTTAATTTGCAGAAATTAATTTCCATTTTGTCGAGGTTTGCGATAACGGAATCTCCGTACACACGATAATCCGTACCGCTTGACCGACGAAGTTCGATGGTCCGACGTCGTCGTATTCCTCGCTGTCGGTGCCGTCGTCGTTTTCCCTTGAGGCATGGTACGTAGCTGTCGCGTCGGGCTTGTCATTTGGAAAATTCTTCGCCCCATGATTGCTCCACAGAAAGCTGCAGTTGGCCCGTGGCAATGCCGTAGGGGAAGACTCGCAGACCGGCTCGTACATCTCTTCCGGCGAAACGGTTTGATTCCCAGTCGCGATTTTCACTATCTGGGCGGATTCCAAAACTTTCGCCGCTTGCGAGAAGTCGCTCTGTATCTCCGCGTAGTTCGTTCGATCGCTTTTATCTGCAAGAAAATCCGTCGTCAGAATCTTACCTCGTAGATATCGTTGTATATCGCAGGAAGTGCTACTTTGTGTACAGACAGATAACGTCTGCCCTCGTATTTCATACAGGGTATTTTAAAATATGGGTATAATTTCAGAAGTATATTGGAGACATAAGAGTAATAAAATGATTTGTATAATTATTTGTATAACTTGATCTTCTTTTCGAGTTTTGTATTTTAATAATTCAAAATTATGCTGAAGTTATGCTGCAAACTGCAGTATGTAACAACCGATTTCACTCATTTCAACTACTTAGTGATAGTAGATAATACTTCATACTATATATGAATCAGTTTGTAATGAGAAATATAAAACTATCTGTAACTTGGATAAAAGACAAATAAGACAAACGTTTATACGAACTTTTGCCCTTTTACTCTTGAAGTTTATTCACATGTTTTGAAACACTTGTACGTCTATTTTTAGAAATTACGCTGTTTATGAATTTCTGATATCTCCTATCATATTCTTAAGAGAAACATAATATATTTCGATATTACTCTAATTTGATCAAAAAGCGTGATTCTAAATTGGCTCTAAATTTCACTCCTTTTAACACAGAAAGTTCAAATATGAAATATTAGAAGAAGTATAATTATTATTAGTTATCTCATTATCAATTACACTATATTCAACAATAAAATGCATAAGAATGAAGATAATCGTTTAGTTTTTTAGGCGCTGTGAATACGATTCCGTTTTTACTAAATTACTATACCATGTCACAATTGTGAGAAATTGGTGATTAAAGTTGCAGAAAAAGCTATTTTAGTATTTTGGCATAGTGTAACTACAATATGTGTTGCAGAAGTTTTATTGCAATCAAAATAAATTATGTTGTTAGAACTTTTAGCCCTTAAAAGGAATTTGTTGTGTCGAATATGGTTAAAAAGATATTTATACTTAATATAGGGTCTAAGGTGTCAATTTTTTGTTGAACAGTGTTATAGCATTTTTTTCCGATATCTTATCGTAGTGGCTTCCTCGGTAGTGTGAGATGTAATAAATAGATATATTTTAACCAGTTCACTGGTAATGATTCATATATGGGCAAAAAAATTCCGTGCCAAAACCGGTAATGATTCATATATGGGCACCATGAATAACTCTGCCAATTTTCAACGGATTTGCATTAAACTTGATACACTTGTGCTTTTTGGCTTGCTGATTATAAATCCGGAATAAAATTTGAGAAATTCATCATGGCATTTAAAATTTTAAAATTTTGACCCTGGAATCGTCATCAGCGAAACAAAAAACCCTTATCTATAAAAAATTATAGATAAGTTTTCATGTAAAATATGAAATTATTCGCTCTCACCGGTTTTGGCACAAAACGTTGCTTTCGCCGGGCTCACCAGTGAACTGGTTAATATAACGTGTATATTTTAATACAATTAAAATCTATGTTCAAACGTATAAACCAAATCTTTGAATAAAAATAACAATGTAATTAATTATAAAGTAATATTAATAATTATTTTTTATGATGCTCGTTATTTTTAATATAATAACTATTTATCTTATAATAACTATTAATTTTATTACTAGAGAGAGTATTGTTATATTATGCGTGTTTGCTCAATGCTTTCAATTATCCGGCTTGACGTTATATGTATAAATTCAAAGGCACAATTGCGCAAATCAAGCCGTACTTGAGCAAGACGATATTTGCATAAATTCTTTCACGATTATCGAACTCAACAAAGAAATCTGACGATGTGTCAAGAGAACGCATTCGCGACACTTTCGATGGCTGATTGGTTTTGCCTGGATTGCCTGGAAATTACGTCTCGTTCGCGGGAGGTATTCGCATTCCTGCCATAACCTTGGGCTTGCTCGATGTTTCCATTCTTACCTCGCTCGTCCTTTCCAATGAGTAGAGGTAACGTGGCGCATATCTGCTGATGAGTAATCACCATCTGCTCCAGATCGAATCCGACGGGCTCCCGTACCAGGTTGGGATTCGTAGCGGACGCCACGTGAACGAAGTTTGTGGGCGACGAGATAATCGCGGTCCTCAACTCGTCCCTGGACAGGCTCCTGGTCTTGGCGCACGAGTTCGGGACCGTCCTCGGAAAGGGCGCTGTTTGCAATGATTTCAGGGAGCTCAGCGAGCTACTCAGAGTGAGTTTCTTCTTCAGCTTCTTCTTCTTCTTCTTAGGCTGCTTTACCAGATGCCGCGGTACATAGTGCAGTACGTTTCTGGTAAATCGCCTCTTCTTCTTCTTACGCCGCAACGACGACGCGTCATCGTTCTCGTCGCTCGTAATCGACCCCGTGTCTTGATTCGAGTATTCCACGAAAGGGTTCTCATACGTGGCCTCTCTCGTCGCTAGATCGTTCACGGACTGCGACTTTGTGACTATCTTCGGAGGAACCGGAGAATTTTTCTCGATCTTGTAAATGTGTGCGATGGATTCGGGAACTGTCTCGGCTGGAACTTCAAGATCGTGTGTGTACACTTTGTAGTCTGTTATGCTAATCCTTTCGTAGTCGCTGGATGTATTGGAGTTTCTTCTTTCGATCGAGCATTTTTCTTTTTCATTTTGATCTTCGAGATTGGTATCATCGTGAGAATTCGTCTCCGTTTGCGTATGTGCTGAATCATCGTTATTGTCGCTTCGAAAGTCCTTAGTGTGAAGTTCTTCTTTCGCAGGCAGCCTCGTAGAAAATGGACTTTCTACGGTATTTTCTACGACTCCTGTCGCATTTATTGGTGTCTGAATTTCCTTTTCGAGAGTATTTTCGATATTGCATTCGGTTCCGGAATCTAGTATTCTGGTGGCACGAGTTGTCGACTGGTTCTCCGTCTTCGTGGAGGAGAAGGCCAGGCACTTGGAGTAACTTTTCCACTGATGACTCGTCCCGGATTTCACCTAATGACGAAATAGGGCACAATTAAATGGACGACTAATTGTATTGATCGTTGCAAGTGTTTTAAGAGAGAAAGTTTTTAAAAAGTTAGAAAAAATTCCATTTCACAGTAATATAATTAAAATGTAAATATGTCTATATCACTGAATACCTAATATGTGTTTTTAAAATATGATACAATGCTTCTCTATATAAAAAGAAATGTTAATTATTTTAATCAACAAATGCTTTTTCTGCAACCGTCGATTACATTGAATGTCACTTGTGTGATAAAAGATTTAGAAATTACAAAAATAAAATTAATCTTTAATATTAATACAATTTTTTTTCTTTATTTTAACTTGGAAACTATTGTATACAGTCCATAATCAAAGAATGTATACCTAACATATATAAATAATACATATTTAGCTTTGATAATAAAAACCAGGAACAGTTTTTCCTGTGAAAATATATTTGCAGGAAAATGTTGAATCAGTCAGAAAAATTCTGTAAAAATAAAATTAATTGTTGCAACAAACGAAGAGTAATTTTCCTCGCAATAAAACATTTTATTTTATTGTGAGGAAGGTGCGATAAAGTGGTTAAAGTGGAATTTTGTGATTTTACAGAAAGTAACACGTGCGTCGACTGTATAAAGCCGTGATTTCTACCTGTCGGTCACATTCCGTACTCTCATCAAAGCGATGGAATGTCGGCGATACAAGGAAATCGCAGTTGCTCCGCAATAAACTATATCGTGCGATAAAAGTCGCTCGATGTCGTGTTGGAAAAGTCGCATTTTAGTCGTGGATTAAGTTTTCGGGTGGGAACGCGCTTTTTCGCATAACGATATCGCGAAAATGCGCGACAGGTATAGTAAAGGCTCGAGGTGCTCTATCTTCGTGATTCTTATCCGATATGGTGAGCTAACGTCGTAAGAGCTAACAAGCCACTCCTCCGACTATTAGCATCCTTTTGCTCGTGTATCCGCATGTGCGTATCCCGTGCTTATTCTCACGTACGTAAGAGAAAACTCTTACTCGGTTTCTTAGGGAGCCACGTAAACTCTTGTGTTTTTAAATACATATCCGGGTTATGCGTAAAAATAATCGTGACAGAGTCTCTTTGGACCTTTAAGAATTTAGAAAAATCTATCTCTTGTTTGAATCTTATTAAATTGCATAAATTGCAATAAACAACGCAATTAGAAAATTGACTTTTATTTTTCGGACATCTTTAATAATTTCTAAGACATTTAAAGACATTCATAAATGCGTTTTAGACTTAAACAGCTCTCTTTTACTTAAAATCTTTTCTTATTTGCAATAACACATATATTTGTATTAAAAATCTTAAAATATTTATACTAAATATGTTTGTATTAAATACTGGCCTGCTCTAAAAATTGAGATTAATCTATTATGTAAAGTTTCAAATGTTTTTTGACTAGAATTTACAGGTTCTCGGATTTTTTGCAATAAAATCTGCATTCTAAGGACTTGTAATAAAAGTAAATGCAAAATATCTATACGAATAGTGACATACCTTGTAAGATGGTCGTTTAATTGAAGTTTTTCCATTGACGAGTCTTTTTTCTTTTTTATCTGGTATATCTACGACATTGTCGCCCTCCACGGGAAGCAATTGTAGAGGTAATCGCGTTCGTTTTAGGGCTAAGCTATCGAGAGTGGCGTAAACGACTTTGTTAGAGATTAGGGCAGCCTTGCCACTTCCGTGAAGGAAACTCCGATTGGCAGTAGGTGAAGGATTCATCTCGTCCCTTTTTTAAAGCTTGATCCGTCGATTCACTCTAGTTTTGTGTGAATTGCTGTTCAATGTTCTTATTCTTATTCATTATCCTCTTCTTCAATCTGAAATGAGTCCCGATTGTAGTATTTTTACGGTGTTTTTTATCTTTAGTTAATGAAATGAGTCCCGATTGTAGTATTTTTACGGTGTTTTTTATCTTTAGTTAATTTTTTTCATTATGTCTTGCAGATTCAGGAACTGAATAGAAATCTATTCTAGTTTGTATTACTCCTCCTTACAATATCCTATATTTTTAGAGAACTTTTTAAGATTATTTAAAAATTCACACCTACACACCGCGCACTGCCTTTTACAATTTTTTTTTATAAGATTAGTTAATTTGGAAAGTTTCAAAACAATTTTTATATTATTTTCCGCAACATTTTTTCGCTTTTTTAAAATTATTGACTCCAATTATATATCTAATTTAAAATATGCCTTATGCTCGAAACGTTTATTATTTTCGACTACAATTGGCAAGTAGTCGACTACAATTGGCATACTTGCCAATTGTAGTCGAAAATAATAAACGTTTCGGGTTTAATTTTCATTGGCGGAACAAACAATCGATTTCTGTTATGCCTTATGCTGTTTTGTTCGCGGCAGATGCTTATCGATGAGTTTGCGTTTCTCATGCGCATTATTACGTGTCTCCGGATTATGGCACAATAGCAATCACGCAAACCGAAAGTGCAGGAAGAAGAATCATCGTCGCAAGTCACAATCTGGCACAAAGAGGATGTAAAGAACCGCACGTCCAAACGTTTTCCGCGAAAACGCTGATAAGCCGCGTTAATGTGTGTGCCCTTATCACGGGTATCACGCGTGCATATTATTCCCGATCGCGATGTTGCCATTGACAGCTACAGTAATTGTTTATTATGCAAAATGGATGTGCGTAATATTTCTTTCTATTGTTATATGATTCAATTTTCAGCAGACGTCTCTGAATCTTGTGGCATATGTTGAGTATCTGTAAGATCTCATATAATCGATATACAATTATTTGTTTTTATAAGATCTGGGATTGCTAATCAGGCGGATGGACAGTTGGTGAATAAGCTTATCGCAGCTTCCATTAATTGTCACGGGAAACAAGAGTCGTCATCCGCCATAGGCTATTCGATCTTTGTTTTTCTTCCTCGTTTTTCACGATCTATTATTAGTTATCTAATATTAGATAACTATAGATTAGATATTACGGCAACTATCTATTATTAGAGGAATTGTTGTTCGAAGAATTTAGAATGAATATTTGTTATCAGAGGAAAAGCCGCGCGAGCGTCCCATTTTTGTTGACCTATCAAATAAATTCAGATTAAACGTATCTTGCGCTACAGTTAATTCTAATCATTTCTAAACTATTTCGGATTTAATTTCTCTGAGAAACGACCAGATTGATTGTTTTTTTTTTTAAGTGATTGTACAGAATTTAAACGTTACTTTAGTTCCCGCACAGCAAGCATATCAAAAAGACGTTCAGAAAATATCCCAAAGATATCCTGTCGCCTAAATATATCTTCTGGATGTCTCTTTGATATGCATGCTATGTGGGTTCACTCAGTTGTTAGACAGATTATCATTCTAGCTTATTCTGTTACGAAACCGATTTCTGCTTTTATTTCGATTAAGTAGGTTAATTGAAGCCGTTCAGTTTTACTATGACGATGCAATAAGATTCCATTAAGCAAACGACAGAAGTTTTCATTTTTTTTAATTTTATGATAATAGTAATAGATTATTAAATTGTTTATTCCTGAATAATTTTGTAACAACGATCGGTTGCGTATGTATTACATTTAAAATAATAAATAGGTAAGAAAACAGTTCTACGGTTTAATCAAGGATTCAAAGCACTCTTTCGTTTTAAACTCACGTAGCATCAATATATATTACAACCGCGAGGACGAGCTCGGCGACGGTACATCGCACGTTTCGCAGAAAACAGCTGTGCGACGGCGGGTTATTGCCATGCCGTTCCTTTATTAAATACTCATCAGTCGCGTCACGTCGCGCGAAACTCGTTATTTTGCGAAAAAGACGACGGTACACGTTCCGTTCGATCTCTCGTTGAAGCTTCGCGCACCGCCGCTCTCGCCGCGACCTCCTCGAAGAATCTCGGATCCGTTATGAGCGAGGAATTTGTATCTCGCGCAAACTCGCACGCACACTGCACTAGTAAGCGCGCTGCACGTGCGCTCGTCCGACGACGAGCGCGACGCGACGGGACGAAATGTACGATCACGCGGCGCGACGCGCACTGATCACGGTTGACGGTGACGGTTCGGTTCGGCCACGCCACGCTGACGATCGATCGCCGATGATCGAGCAGCGAGTGTGCGCGTGTGCGCGCGGCGACAAATCACGCGGCCGCGCTCGCGCCGGATTTTCGGAGCACTCTCGCGAGTCTCGCCGCTCGCGGCGCACGCAAGGCTCGCGGTTCGCGGTACCACTGGTACCGTACCAGTAGGCAGTAACCAGACTCGAGGATCGTCGGTATCGCTCGGCGATCCTCGGCGAGATTCGCGCGTCAGTACCGTAGCGCATAGATCAGCGATCCATGGATCGCTGGATCCATGGATTCTCGCGTGCCTTCGTCGAGCTTGTATGAATTTATGAAATTCTTTTTATCTGTCTTTAAGAAACGAAATGATAAATTAATTATTAAAAGGATTAAGTCGTGACATTTTCTGTTATTTCTCACAAACGTGTTTGTGTTTTTCGCGTTAAACATGGTAAGTAATAATTAATAGCGTAATGTTGAGATGTTATGAAACTGCAGAATTTTGAGGTAATCACTCAATTAAATAGATTACTTATTTAATTTATTATTTAACATGATAAAATATGCATAAATGTACTAGAATTGGTGTTAATTATTAATCTTTTAAGTAAGATTTCGTAAAGTAATATAATCATATAATAATAATATTGAAGAAAAAAAATCAATCGTTACACTTTATTCGATAAGATAAACCAAATTTTATCTGAATACTCCGACTGCATTAATCTGCCCCCCACTTCTATACATACTTCTATCAGTGTCGATCGATAACTGCCGATATTACAAGAACTTTATTGAGCTTTTGTTAAAACGTTTGTAAAGACGTAACACTCTTATTTGTAAATGCAATTTGTTAAAATATATTATTTGAATGATTACATAAACTAATTGTTAAGTCCACACTATGATATACAGCACGGTCTTTTGAATATTTAAACAAAATTATATTTCTGCAACTACATATATTCTTCTTTATAATAGTTATATTTATTATTTGTTAATAGTTATAGTTCTTTTGTCCTATAATAAGACGATCTATAATTCGTTAGATTTTAGCATAGAATGCTATTTGTATGCTATATCTTGACGCGTATTTTAATATTAATTTTGTTTATATTCTTTTATATAAGATTCTCTTTTTTTCGTATTACACGGCTCATAAAATTACTATAATAGAATTCTATCCCAAATTCTGATACGAATTATAAATCGTTTAAAGCGGGCATCAATCTCGTTTCTAAAATTCATTTTAAATTTATAATATTAAGATTGCACAGTTGGAGTGAAAGTAACTTGCGGATTTCAAGATGTACGCAAGAAGAAACACTTTAAATTATTTATAATTATACTTTTACTCTAACCGCGGTATTGTACAAAGGCGCAAAATATTTGTCAAGATTTCTCTCTCACAATCAGATATATGCTCGCTAATAAAACTTTACTTTCTATTAAACATTTGCAGTATGTCGGCTTTACAGCTCAATATGCATCACGCTGTAGTGAAGGATGCGCGACTGATGAGAGACAAGAAAATTGCATATATAGCGTGTCCAATATCGTTCAGCAGTGATTCCGCATTCTTTCTCCGGGGATTTCTCCGTTTCGTTCTCGTGCCCGCGCACGTTTTCGTAATCAAACTTTCTGCTGACTCTTATATACGCAACGCGATAATTCTTTTGTGCATTACACACCCGTTGCATTTCCGCGACATCTTGCAGTAAACAAATAATAGTTGATTAAATGGAGGTTGTGATGTGAGTTGCATTAAAAGATAACTTTAGACACATAGCGTTTAATTATTATCATTCCGACGGCAATGAAAAATATTGCAACCGCTTGTCTTGAAAAATTATTTGTACGATAGTGTTAATTCCATTTTATATTAAAATTATGATAAATTATACTACCCTGGAAGATTCTGCTGATCACTGAAATGAATAATTACAAGTCAAAATATTTCAGTTACGATACTTTTCACATTGGTGTCGTTTGTTTGTGAAATTGTAAATCGCGCAACGCGTTTTTGCGCTTGCTTTCAACAAGCGCGATCTATTAAGAAGTTATTTAATGCCCCTGTTTCATGCGTCGCATAAAACAATATTGCAATATAGTTGATTTCTTGCAGAAGGTCATAAACTCATGTACAGGCGTTTAGATGTGCGTGTGTATATGTATAAGAACGTGATACACCGTGCGTCAGAGGTAGTCAGGAATTCCGACATTCCTGCGCAGGTGAGTCCTGGGATGCTGATGTAGCACATTGGCCCCGTTCGCTCTTCCCCGAACGCGCCGCGCCGCGCCGCGCCGCGCGCGAGAACCAGCGAAATTGTGATTTCGGAGAAGGCTCCTCTTGCAAAAAGTGGAGCATGATAAAATATGATACGTTCGATCGATTCATCTGTTACCGAGGGGAAACAAGAACAAAACAGACAGTGAATAGCATTGCGTGCCACTTTTACGCAGCTCATCAGCATTATGTTACGCGAATACCTTTCGCGCGAGTTTACTTTTCAAATAAATCTTGAAATTAAATGTAATTCGCACGTAATGGTGTTCGCGTATGGTGTGTTATTTACACAAACACTACTTGAGACACATGTTCGCTGTTCTTTTCTTTTTGCATTATCCTATGTTATTTAATGTTGAACGTATATCTTTGGCCTCGAGCTTATGTTATACGCAGTCAATGAGTCTGTTTTCTGTTACTGAACTGGCTGCACTGGTTCAGAGTTTATCTTTTTTACTCCACATTAGAAGAAAGCCAGTTCAGTAACAGAAAAAAGACCCATTATCTAGCTCGTATAGATTCTTAGATTACCTTCAGTTAATTTGCTCGCCTCGTTATCACGCTATGGGGAACGAATTAATTGCAGTTGCGAGTATGTTCCTACTTCAATTAGACAATGAAATCGCGGTGTGACAAACAAGAATTTAATGTTTCGAGAGGCAATGAAATACGTGCAATTATTTGTTCAACTGCGATTTTTGTTCTCGATATAAATGTATCTTCACGCTTCTTAGCAATTACTAATATAATGTTTGCGTGTTATATACGTTTAATTACTTTTCCAAATAAAATCTTTTACAATGTTTATTTATATATTGCACATTACTCTTTTTGTCCCGGAATTATTCACATTGTCAGATTATTTTTTGAGTACGTTTATCGATTGATTGTAATCTACTTATAAACTTTGAGCCGCGATTAAATTTACTTGCACGTATGCAATCAGCGTAATAACCATGGCACTATATAATCAGTTCGAGATCCGTGTGCTCCCCCACCTCTGATGCTAGAGTAATAAACTCTGCGGCGATCGGGAAGCGTAGAATCGTGATTACTAGCTGCAGTCAGTAGACAGTTAACTTGCACACGAAGCGGATTCGCATCCCGATGTCGGTTGATCAGGTATTGCTTTATTTTCACGCAAAAAATATAGATTAATTAAAAGGAATTAATCAACGGGCATTCAATCTACAAAATAAAATTCCACGGAATTGATTAATTTACGAAATCAGAATTAAATTACTCGAGAAATGTTCGATGATTAAGTCGATAAGAGATTATTAAAATCTTTATAAAATTATCAAATTTTATCACAAGCATCGAACAAACAGAAAAAAAAATAGAATAAAATACAGAAAGAGTCAGAAATATCATATCAACTCTTGACTTCGAAGATTAAAGAATTCATAAATTCGCAAAATAAAAATGTTCAATAATTCCTTTTAATTTGTACATTTCTTACAGAGTTTTTCAACTGATATATAGAATGTCTGTGTTTAATATTATCGTGTTGTTTTCAAAATTGTGTATTTGCATTCGCATGTACACAATTCACGAGGTCGCGAAAAGCTTCATAGATGAATGTCGTTTAGGACGATTGCCTATAACGGGGTTTTCTACGGTTGATCTTAAAACCGGTACACCGCTTTACACACATAGTAAATACAAAGTTCTCCATACTTATGAAATTATGTCTCTTTACTTATATATTCTCTGTTAGAAGCGATTATTTCTGGATTAAAGTACCGAGAAATCTGATTTAAGTCATAAATGCGATTGATAATAAGTATTTCTTGGAAAACTGGATCCTGAAAGTGTGAACCTTACTCTTTATTTAATCGAGTTATAATATAATTTTTGAATTAGTTAGTTTAGTTATATTTAATATAATACCTGAAATTGATAATTTGCATCAAATAATCCTTCATTTATTAAAGGAAATAGAGATTTAAAATTAGTCATAAATGTACATATAGATAAAAGTCTGGGATACAGATACACAAATGTAGGTACATTCTTGCTGCAAAATATATTTCTATTTTATTTTTTATGAGACTTTATGAATAAAATGGATATCTATATATTTAGTTAATTTAGTACGTCATTTTATTAAAACTTCGAGCATGCTGCTGTTAAAGATTTGCTTTCTTATTTCTGATAGATAAATTTATTTAGCTATTTATTGTACTGTGTTAAAACTGTTTTAATGTTTTACGTTAAAACTAATTTTAAAACGTGATAACAGAGGAAAGAAAGAAACATAATTACATAATTTTGTCTGAAAAAATTATCAAAATTTTTATGCTCTATTTTTCTCAAATTTTTTTGAACAAATTTAAAATAATATTACAGTATTAAATAAAATATATTATAATTTAATTATAATATATTATATTTAATAATGCAATTGCTCATAACTAATTTAGATATAGAATTGTTGAGAAATGTACAAAATATATTTATTGAAAGCGTAATCTCTTCCACGTTATCTTTACATTAACGCAATTTTTCCTGTCTCAGAAAAAAAATTCAGCTCATACAGAATTCAACTGAAATCTTTTCTCAAGATTCGACTATTGAATCGTGAAAAAGATGATTCAGACAAGTGTTTTAAGACAAATTTTATTTGGGTTCCTCGCTTCAATCGCGGTTAAAAATGTAATGTTACAAATATCATATTGACTCTTAAGATTTATTTATTTTGACCTGTTTCACATCTCAAGATTAGTTTCTCAACTGAATTTCTCTTTAGTTGAGCATATTTAGGTCTGTATGATATAGACCTTGACATTTTTTTGCATTTATCCTGTATAATATCTCTATTTTATTTTTTATGATTCGCAAGTAAATGTACACAATGTTGTATCGATCAGTTTTAGCCACATGACTTTTAATTTACCGCATTGTGTCCTTTATTATGAAAGTATTGCAAAAATGGAATACATGTTCACGAACCGATTGCAGTAATCTGCTATAACAAGCTATCAATACCCCGAAAAAGAGAAACAAATTTGTATTGTCCGACCCTGGCTCGCGCATCGTGATAAGTTTCGCGAGGTGGGGATTAGCGTTTTTAACTTGTGCAAGCATTCGTTCGACGGTCACAAAGTACTTATAATATCAACAGTGTAGTCGTGCGACTAGCTATAAGGATGTCTCTCGGCCAGGTATCACATATATTCTCTTTCATTTCGGATCGCGATGCATTAAGAAGTACATTGTTAAAGTTATGCGCATGCACTGCAAATTCAAGTGTGTTATTTTAACTAAAGCTCTTCTTATACATTTCTTGCCGTTTTAAATCGCGTCATTTAATACAGTTAAACGTATTAACTTTTAATTTGATACGATTAAACGTATTAATTTAACAGGCAACAAAACATGTAAAACGAGCTTCAGTCAAAGATGGCATTTTTAGATGACGTTTATGCGTGTAGAAATAACACACTTGGATTTACAGTGGGAAGAGTACATTCGTCGTGCATAAATACATTTTCCACGTTTGCACCTATTTTTTTCGGAGTTCGGAGTTATAGGCTGCATCAGAAAGGCGTCGACAGATTAATCGAAGCGGAAATAAGGCGCGAAAATTGACCGGCGACACAGCATACTAATTTCATTGATCCCAAGTTACATTATATCGTGCGTGATATTATCGTGTGCATTTCTCCGAGGAGAAATTCGGGACAGACGGTAGATTATCATTTAATCTGGAAGCACCCGGTTGAGGAAAGTTCGGAAGTTTTGGCGAGAAATTTTGAAATCGTTCATCATCGTGACCTTAAAAATTATATGAACTAAGAAGTTGCAAACTATTGTTGTATAATTATTGACATTGACAATTTTAAGTGCACGATTCTGGCTTGTAATTTTGGTCTGATTTTGAATTTAGTTAGTACTCAGGTAGCAAGCTGACATTATTTGTCATTATTTCGACGTTAAAATGACGACATATAACGTCAGCTTACTATAGTACTGAGTAACGCGGGCCATTTTTTTTAAGGAGCTTAATGCAGAGTCATCCACGACGCAAAGGTCACTTTCGTGGCCTTTTCTGAGCATAATCCATATTTATAAGCTGATATACATAATACGCTGCTGAATATGTATTGACTAACAACAGTGCTTCTGACGAAAACTTCTCTATAATATTAATTTTTTAATGCAATATTAGTTATATGTGAATAACTAATGTAATATTGTTTTGAAATAATAAAATTGTTTTCTTTATAGCAATTTGAGGCGGCTGCCGAAGCCGTAAAGGCGCTCACGAAGCGTCCTACTGACGAGGAGCTTTTGGAGCTTTACGCCTTGTTCAAACAAGGTACAGTTGGCGACAATAACACATGTAAGTTCTTACTGATATCATGAAAATTAGATATATAATGATAATATTTAATTTCACGTGTCCATGTATATCAGTATGTATATCAGAATAAAATTACCTTTTTAAAAAAGGTAATTTTACGTGTCCATTTGTATGTATACATGGTAATAGGCCAGAAATATGGATACAGTCGAATATCTCGAAAATAATGGATTTTAGAAAATAATGTTTCAAACAAAAGTTGTAGGATTTAAAAAGATCTATTTACTAACCTTATTAGTTTGATCTTAGATGGCGTCCTTAAGGTCAAGTTAGGGTCACTGTGAATTTTTTAAGTCGGACCTCTTATTTTTTATTGCGTATTCTTATAGCCTTTGTCAAGACATTTTCAAAACACTGTAATAAGGCTTACTTTTATCAAGAATTTCTTGAGATATTTTAAACTTTGTCATGATATTTTTCATATAATTCATATGAAATATCTCGTAAACTTTCACTTTTCGATGACTTTACCTTGATACTTTTATACGTAGAATAATGAAAGGAATCGATTGTTGTAAAAGAATAATGAAAAAGAGATATTTTTTAAAATTCTATTGCGTTTTGTAGAATGCATTAAATTTTGCAAAATTGCAAATGTAAAAATTAATATCATTAATCGTTTCCTTTTATTATTCTACGTATACAAGTATTAAGGTAAAATCATCGGAAAGTGAATATTTTCCGAGATATTTCATATTAAAAATATCATGACAAAATTTAAAATATCTCAGAAAATTCTTAACAAAAGAAACCTTTATTATAGTGTTTTGAAAATGTCTTGACAAATGCTACAAGAATATGTAATAAAAAATAAGGAGTTTAATTTAAAAAATTTAAAGTGACTCTAACTTGATCTTAAGAACGCCACCTAAGATCAAACTAATAAGGTCAGATAAGGTCAGGTAAATAGATCTTTTTAATCCCTACAACTTTTGTCTAAAACATTTTTTTCTAAAATGCATTATTTACGAGATATTAGATTATAACCATACTTTTGGCCTACCTTGTATATTAATATAATGTTATATACATACTTGCTAAAATATATTTATCTTAGTGATAAATCAGGGAAAACTAATTATTCATTTATTCGGTTGCTTTATTCTAAATAGTGTGAGAAATAAATGATTATTATTATATCATATCACTAATATATGTATATCGTGTAATGTTTCAGCTAAACCCGGCATGCTGGATTTGAAAGGGAAAGCCAAGTGGGAAGCCTGGAACAAGAAGAAGGGCATCTCGCAGGAAGTGGCGAAGCAATCCTACATTGATTATGCCAATCAACTGATCGCAAAATATAAATAGTTTTATCTACCATCGCCGGTAGTTCCTGCTGTAGTTATGAATCTAAAGTAATGTATTGTCATGTTTTCTTAGGTAGCACCTTGTTACTTTTTGATAAATTAAACGCTTTGCGATTTCATTACGATTGCGATTTTGTTGCGTTTAAACTTATCCTGATATACTATGATACGATCGTTGATGATCAAACAGAGAAGCAGATAAAATACACTGTGTCGCATATGACACGCAATCCTTATCAATAAGTCACCGCGCGATATAATATTAGCCAATCGCGCTTTAGACATCTAATCTATGTGTAATCTTGTAATATGTAATTTACATAAAACTTTATTAGAGTAGCTTCCGACTCCCCCCCCCCCCTTTCACAAAGTATAAAAATTTATTCTGAGAATTGTGATGTATTTTATAACAGTCTTATAATGTCGTAACATTTGTCGATTTCTTTAATTTAAATTGTCAAAATTCTATCAGATTTTGTGCATAGCGTTTTATACTTATACACGACATATTAATTTAATAATTCTTAAAAAGTGTAAAATAAAACATTGATGTTTGTTATTACTTATATCTCAAATATATCACACATATGTCAAAAAATTTACGTAAAAATATTATTATTGACACGAACACTCTGTTACTAATTATAAGCCCTTTTTTTATTAGGTGATTTATTAAATATATGAGCTCCTTTGTATTTATTTATTATTGTCATTGTACTTTCTCCGCGATGCTTTCTTGAGAATATTTGCAAGTAGAAAAAGTAAAGTCATAAACTTTTCATTGTTGCAACGATCATGATAATTTTAATTTATAATAATGATTTACATTTTACTTAACGCATACATGTAACAACAAACAATTAAAAGAACAGCCGAGTAATAAAAAAGATCCATATAAAACTTACCTTTTTAACAAGAAGGTAAAGACAAACGCTAAGTGTACACGCTCCGTATTAAATGTATTAGATTTGTATTTTCTACTACAAAAACAGAGAGTGATATTACGTCAAGTGAATATGATAAATTGATAACATCTGATTTTCTTAATCATGCTTCTTTTTTATTATACTTGTTATGTACCTATTTCAAACATACTTACAAACAAGAAATTTAGAAAAAGATAAAATTATTAAGATATTTACAAGAAACACTTGGCGCAAACCTTTTTCTCTCCTTTTAAAGAAGGTAAGTTTTATGCGGATACTATTTACTGCAGAAATGCTCATAGATACATATATATCTTTATGTATAACATTTAAATATTTTCATCATATTTTAAATATAACTTGCTTTATAAAAGATAATATTTTTATTCGAGATGCTACTGAAGCTGAATAGCGGATATAAGTAGAGTAAGTAGAATAAGAGTAATACACAATATATAATACTTTTAACATAAGATGTTCCCAAAGTATGATAAAATGTTTTTGACCTACTTAAAAGCAACATTTTGAAAATTAATTAAATAAAGCGTCACATTTATATGTCCATTTAGTTTATGAATAAAGTTCTCTCGTGTATGTTAAAAACATTCTCAACAAAAAAAGATAAAAATTTCATTAGTATTAAAAAGTTACATTGATGCAGTGGTTAACTTTGCACCAATGTTATTAGCAATAATTAGAATCGATTATTGAATATCGTTTATTAGCCGAAAAGATTATAATTGATTTACTTCCAAAAATATGTTTTATTATCGTAATTGCAGTAAACCCATTGCTAAATCAATTTTACGTTTGTCACAAGCTAGAACATCAGAAGTTACAGAAGTGTTTAGAAAAGAATAGTAATAATGTAAATTTAAGCCACATATTATTTATTGTAAATCGTGCGTAATAAGACTATGTGCGCAAACGTACGTTCGTATTTTTAATTATTATTATATGTGAGCAATAATGCTTGTAGGCAATCGCTCTGTAGACAATGTAGGGAATGTCGGCAAACAATAAGCTGTCGGCAAAATGTTGTGGGCAAATGAAGCTGTTGGCAATCGGTAATGTAGACAAACGGAGCCTCCCCCTTCTCATTAACAATAACAGATAATATCTTAATTCTTTCCTACAATTTGTGCAATACCTGAAATAAACAAGTCCCAAATACTCCATGCAGTCGCGTGGAAAATCCGGTATTGCAACGTAATTCGCACTTTTGAAGATATCTCGTACTTCTATTTAGAGCTACAGAATAGGCCCATTAGATTTTAAATGATGCATGACTTTAGCAACAATTCTCATTGCGAATCTTATGTAGTACGGTATCAATTGCCGCGAATAAAAGATAAAGAGGCTCAAAGATTTAAAAATCAACAATCAGAGGGCTCAGAGCCACAACGAGATGTTCGTGTCGATATTATGCTCGATATATGAATATCCTCAACATGTATCAGTAATAGGTATATATCATGGTTACGAAAAGCCTGGTAATGTAAATGATTTTTTAGAAGACTTTGTAGTAGAAGCTACAAAATTATCAGAAGAAGGTTTTATTTATAAGAATCGTACTATACCATTTGCAATTAAAGGATTTATTTGTGACGCTCCAGCAAAGTCACTTAATTATTACTTATTGCAAAGGCCATACTGGATTTTTTTCATGTACAAAATGTATTCAAAAAGGAAAATATCTAAAAGAAAGGGTTTGTTTTCCTAAAAGTAATTGTATTAAAAGAACAGATCAAAGTTTTCGTAACAGAATTCAACTTGAACATCATATAGGAAATTTAATTTTAGAAAGAATACCTTCGGTTAATATGGTCAACAGTTTTCCCCTCGAAGTGATGCATTTAGTATTCCTTGGTGTGGTAAAAAAACTACTCTTAAATTTATGGCTTGCTGGACCTACTTCACATAGATTATCAAAAACATCCATACAAAATATTTCGAGTTCTCTCATTCAAATAAGATCTTATATTCCATCCGAATTTGTTAGGAAGACACGTTCTCTCGATGAAGTTAGACGATGGAAAGCAACTGAATTTAGGTTTTTTTTTGTTATATTGTGGTCCAGTCGTGTTAAAGGATATCTTACCATCTGAAAAATATTTACATTTTCTGTCCTTGCACTTTGCAATTAGAATTCTACTTAGTACTGATTTGTATATGAAGTATTTACAATATGCGCAATCGTTATTAGAATATTTTACGAAACAATTTATAGTTCTTTATGGAGCAGAGTACATTTCACACAATGTACATGGATTGGTTCATGTTGTTGGTGATTGTAAACTTTTTGGAAATTTAGATCTTTACAGTGCATTTTCCTTTGAAAATTATTTGCAACATTTAAAACGATTGGTCAGGAAGCCTGATGTTCCATTAGCGCAAATTCTAAATCGTATTCATGAATCACAGAATTTATTAGTAACTGCATCATCAAAAAAAGTAGAATTGCAAATGGCACAAGAATATCATGAAGGTCCTCTGCCAGCAGAAAATTTTTCTGTTCAATACAAGAAGTTGATAATAAATAATACTTTATTCACTAAAGCGTTTTGGAGATAATTGTTGTCATTTAAAAGATAAAAGTATTGTATTAATGGAAAATTTTGCAAAAAAAGGTAATAATTATTATTTAATTGGAAAAAAATTTATCAATGTAACGGATTTTATTTCTGAACCATTCCAGTCTTCAAATTTAGATATATATTCAGTACACACAGTCGGAGAATTATCAATGTGGCCAGTGCAAGATATATCAAAGAAATTTGTTATTTTGCCATATAATAACATAAATGTTGTGTTTCCTCTTATTCATACATATTAACAATTTAAATAATATAATTATTAAGTATTATTGCATTGTATTTAGATTTGCCATTTATTAATGTTTTATATATTATCTATGTATTACTAATATCTATTAATATCTATGTATTATTAATTATTAATATCTACATACCTATCTATGTATTTATGTATTAATCTTTGTGTTATTTATAATTTTGTCTGACACAATATATATAGACTATAATATAAAGACTATAATATATGTATACTATGGATTGTAGTACATTTCATAGACGAAAATGTAGTTGAGGCGGTACCAACATTGTGGTTACACGATAATTTGTGTTACTGGCCGCCATATACTGGTAAAAAATTAAGTAATGCAATGAGCACATGTGAAAAACCAGAGTTTGGTTCGTGGCTATTTAAAGTAAGAAAGCTAGGAGATGGACAAACTTATGGTAAGTGTTTATATGAATGTGTTACATAAAAAAAGTAATTTTTGTTTTATACGTAGTCATAATTACATGCACACACATATACATTTGTACATGTATCTTAAATATATTTTATATTGAATCTTTTATTATAGATGATTTTCTAAGTCAAAAGCTTCTGTTGCAGAAGATACATCTGATTTAGCATCAGATGTTGAAGGAAAAAGAATTCGCAAAAAAAAAAGAAATATCTGTATAGTACTACAAACGAAACACAGAGTGAAGTAAACGAAACACAGAGTGAGGTAACTGATGACTACAGTTCATCGGATAGTGAAGTACATCCTACGAAATTTCCTATGCTTTCTGAACACACAGGTGATTCTTTCTTAATTTCATGATCATATATCTATAATATATACATATATATATATATATATACATATAATGTATAAAATTTTAAAAATTTTGTAAATACTTTTGTCTTAGAAATAGATGTTAATACATGCGTAAATCCAAAATCCTATACAAGTAAAATAGCAGCAAGTGCAAAAGAAATAAATCCAAAACCGCGTACAAGTAAAATAGGAGCAAGTGCAAAAGAAATAAATCCAAAACCAGGTACAAATAAAATAGGAACAAAAGTGCAAAAGTAATAAATCCAAAACCATTTACAAGTAAAAAAGCAACAAGTGCAAAAGAAATGGTTACTGATGATAACGACAAAGAAAATGTATTGGAGCCAACTAAATAAAAACAAAACGAGATCATTGCATGAAATCACCACGACTTCGAATTCTAAGGATAATATGAATTGTCATATCGATAAAACTGATCCTGGTAAGTTATTTTTAGGTACCATACTTGTATATAAGATTTTGTGGACATACGTATATTATACAGGTGGACTATTTATGGTACAATCCGGAAGAAGGTGATTTTAAAACTCATAATACAAATAATAGAAAAATTCTTTCTAATAAAATCTCATCTTTAAGAAAAACGATTTGGAAAATTAATGGAGATTGCGTGCACTCGATTAATATTTTACCGAGATTTTACATAACAGATTTGAATGTGCTCAATGTCTTCGTTTACTATCAGGAGTTAATAAATAAGTTACATCCAGGCAATTCCTATAACGAAATCTATGACACCAGTCAAGTATACGCGCATTCCATAAATTTTCAAAGCAGCTTTTCGCCAAAACAAGTCCTCATTAAAAAAAAATTATTATCTTAACTTATTTGGTTTTATATAATTATTTGTGTCTCGTGCTGCACCATGACTCTCGGCTCGCTGGATCGTTAAATATGGATAAAATATGAAATATAGAGATTTTATAATTGTTTTACAAACAGTTTGCGCAATATGTGACTATAATTTGTAAGTATGCTTCTAGATGCTGCATTTAAAAAGCAAGTCCTACGTCAGTTGCAAATTATTAATTTAAGACAATCGCAATTATGGGAAGATGTGCAAACCATTCTAATAAAGATTCAAGTACAAGATGATAGAATGTTAATAACAGATAATGAAGAAAGTATTTTGAATAAGTTTGATTTTTCTCTAAGAAGCATAGACGAATTAAATGCCGTCGAAGAACATTTAAAGGACGAGACAAATACTAACATGTTTGTACGTATCATTTATATGAATAAACAAGGGATTAAAATTAAATTATATTATATATACAATATACATGTTCTTATTAATGGATTATTTTAGGTGAAAGAGTTAACAAAAATTGGCAGAGCTACATACAAGCATACCATAAAAAGGATAATGTGCAATTTATTCTCAAATGAGGTTGCACAAAACTTACAGTTGGATAGGATTCAAGGGAAAGAACAAGTTTTCTCTTCTACAGATTTCAGCTTGTATAATAAGTGGGTGTATTAATTTGAGCATAAAACTTATAATATATATACACACACATGTAAATAATTAATATTAATTTTTTATAGAAGCCGTGCAAAAAACACATAATACAATCACATTATGTGACATTGAAGCAGCCATAAAAGCATGGCTTGTAAAAGCGAAGTCAAGAAATGCTAAGAAAGAAGATAAGTAATTTTAAAAACGCAAAAAGAGTCATTATTAGCATAATCTTATTTAGAGAATATCTTTATTTTTGACATGTCATTTATTTAAAATTCAATTTATTTAAAATTTAAAAACTTAAATAAAATGTTTCATAATGAAGCTCAGAAGCTACTCATTTAAATATTTTACAAAACCTGTCATTTATAAATTGAATGCTCAATTTGTATTAATTGCGCATTTAAATGCGCGCATTTTGAACATACAATTAATGTGGTTTTGAAGCCAATGCAATTGTACGCGCATTAAAAGCACGTTATACGCGCATTGGCGCTCCTTGGGTTATCATGAAGCGATCTGCGCAACCGACTTTAACCGCATTAAAAACTTTTATGTCAAGAATTAAAAGGTCGTGGTGGGCAACAAAAATATTCCAACAAAACTGATTTGTACACGGAGATAATTTTTTGTTATATTTTACCTTTAAATTCACTACAAACTTGGAACAACTTGGCAACCAAGGAATTCTTTAAATATATAAAAGACATTTTACAAACAACGTGATAAAAATTACCAAGCAGATTGGTAAATTTTGATAAATTATTGAAATTTTCTAGATATATTTTAGTAAAATTAATCAAACATATTTTATATTTTAATGTAATAGGTATTAATATTTTTTATTATGGTAGATATTAATCAGAATAGCTCGCATAAAATTTTTGGTGGTACATGTTGTCCCACAACTACCATGATTTCAGGGTAAATTTTAAGAGAAAATTCTCTCCGTGTACGAGTCACCGAAAAGAGAATGGGACAGCATATATATCACCGGACTTATAAAACGTCCTATAGAGGCATCTTCTTTTCACGGCAGCAGTGGCAAAGCGGCACTGAATAGCTGATGTAATTGTCAAGGCTCAATGCGGATACATTTCTACAATTTCTGAATAATGATTTTTATAATTATTTTAAAGATGTTCCGTTAGACATGAGAAGAAACGCATGGTTTCAATTAGATGGTTGTCTTGCACGTTACGACAGAGGCCTAGTTTACACCGATCACTTGTTACGCGTATTAAATAGTAAATAACTAGTAAATAAATCTGATTATTGGCTGATCAGTTCAAATATACTATTTGATACGCGTATCAAGAGATCGGTGTAAACTAAGCCAGAGATCCACGACAATGACTAAATAATCATTATCACGATCGATGGATTGGTCGTGCTGGAACTGTGGCTTGGCCTGCACGCTCTCCAGATTTGACGCCATTGGATTTTTTGTTTGGGATGCTGTTAAACAAAAGGTCTACAAAAGCTTGTTTAATGATATTTTTACGAAGAAAAATTATTCAAGCATGTGAAACACACACACACACACACAAAGCCTGTCTCAATATTCAAGGCTGTCACCTTTGATAAAATTTATTTAATTATGTTAATTATTTAAAATTTATTATGTTAAAATTTTCATATTTTCTAGTAGTATAAAAACACACAATACCCAAGTTCTTCGTTTTTATTTCCTATAGCTTGGACGAATATAATTTCCTTGAACGTATATATTTAAGGCGATTAAGTGCCTTTGCAGTGCCTTACAATGCTATACTCGTGAAAAAGGAACGGCGATCAATGTGTTATTACAAGCAACTTATCTCAAAATCGCGATCTTGCTATTGCAAGGAAAGACCGTAAACTGACTAACGACTATGTTACGTCCTGCGGATTCCACGATTTCCCTTCTTTCGCGGAAATTTCCTAGAAGTTCAAAATAGCCTCTAAGATTAGAATAAGTGGAAACTGAATACTAACAGTTATCCATTGGCATGTAAGCTATGATCTCGACACGTTTCAAATTTTCCTACCGCTATTTCTTATTTTTTCCTTCACGTTTGCTCACGTGACTAAAAAAGACCGAGAAATTGAGAGGAAATTTCCAGATGACGAAATACCAACCAGACAATATATGACTACTTTTTCATCAACTTTGTCTGATTTACGACTATAAACCTGACGACACGGCGCGGGCGAGCCAAGTCAAAACAAAAAATTTTATTGAATTGATATATTGAATCCAAGAACTGCACGTGCAAAAATGTCTTTGAAAGATAAAAACGGAGTCCGGCACGTGTGTTTCTGAAAATCCTGTAACGTTACAAGCATATAACGGAAATTTCCATTCATTTGAACCGACAATAAAGATATAAGACCATGCGTTGTCTGTTATCACAAAAACAGAGCAGCGAGATAAACCGAGGACCAAGAACTTTAATAAAAGAGGAACCGGTGATAAGCGAAAAACTGGATGAGTCACTGGAAGAAGTGACAGCTTGAACCTCCAAAATAAGACGGTGGGGGCCTTTTACGATTCGCCAATGGACAGCCGTAAAAATAGATGACTGTACCTAGCTCGCCAATGGATAGGCGAAAACTCAAACTTACATCCCGGGTGGAAACATTCTACCAACCAAAATCCTCGAAACGGAAATTGGCACATTCCACGACAAAATCTACCCCTTAAACCTACCTATATAATCCGCGGAACTCGCTCTCTTAGTTTACTCTCTCGTCAGCCGATTAATTTCTTAGTTCAGCCTCTCCTCTTCACATCTTCAGTTCCTCTTCAGATCTTTAGTTCAACTCCGCTACCTCTTCAGTTCAGTTTCCCATTGGTTCATTTCTTTAGTTCAGTTCATTTCCCTTCTCTTTCGTTCGCGAATATTACCATACTTAAGTTAAGTTTCAAGTTAAATTCTGTGCGCGAACTTAAACTCACCGAGTATCGACGAAAGCCTCTACCCACAGGACCTCAGAGAGATCCAGCCAGATAAATAGAACGTAATACATCAATAAGTAGTAAGTCTTATTATTATTATTTTCCTTTTTTCTCAAATGAGCTATCAGACTCTCAATTTTTCAAATATATTTTAATTTTTTAATCCAACCATCTAACTCGTTCCGTCACATCTTCACTTCTGTATTTCGGGTTAGCTGACTTCGTCGGCGGAGTCGTACACTGTTGGAAAATTTTTGTATTTTTGTGAAAAAAAATCTGCTGGTTAAAGTCTTTGTGTAGAGTAATCAACACATACATGTGTAGATTTAACATATGTCTGCTATGTTAATTGAACTTAACAAATATAATTTTGCTTTAACGTTAACGTTTTACAAGAGAATTGTTTATCGTTATGTTTCAGATTAGCAATGGTACTTGCAGATTTAATCGGAGCTTCCATCGTTGCCCTGAGCATTCTATACATTTATTATAAACTTGTAATATTTAATTTCTGGCACAAGAGGGGAGTTTTTTACATCAAACCCGTTGTATTAACTGGAAATATAACAGCCCTCTTAACTAGGAAAAAGCAAATAGGTGAGTGTCTTTCTGTAATATCAGTGCACAGTATGAATACATATTTACTTCCTTGTGTACATTGTCCTATATCTTTTATTAATTTAAACATTTAATTATAATTGGAAATACGAAATTGATATTTGAAAAGAACAAAGAAATATAACAAGCATAAAATTTAATAGCCACATAGTAAATTAACCCTTCGTAGTCACACTGGTCAATATGACTCACACTCATTTGAATCTAAATATCAGCTAAATAACTAGCTTAAAATGGGGCTTGATCCACCATCTACAAGAGTTTGAAGTATCCTCTATAGGTAGAGACTATTAATCATGCACTCGTTCACGATTTTGTTTCAACATGTTGCCATTTGATTTCTCACAAAACCGCAGTTGTTTTATATTCTAGAATGTTCAAGGAATGTTCCAGAATTATTTGAACCCGATCGGACCAATACCATTAAAATAGCAACCATTAAAAATCGATTGAGTCAATACGACCCAGTGTGACTACCGCGGGTTTCTAGAGAAGTATGATTACAAAGGGTTAAAAATGTATATACATGGAATTTCCGCTAAATATATTTTTATATTTTACCAAACTGTAATTGTTGTATAATTACTATATTTTATTTATTATTTATTCAAGGATCCGGATTGAAGGGATATTTCAATTCGGTTCCGGTTATGGTTTAATAAAACATCAAATAACTGTTCCGGTTTCAGTTTCGGTTTCTTGACCAGAAGAAAATCGAAACCGTGGTGGTTTATTTCGGTTACAATTACGCGCACGGAGGGGAAGAGGTTTGAAATGTTTTATACATTTCTTCTATTAAACTCTGTACGTGGAAAAATAAAAATTAAAAAATTATACTTAACAGAATAACAAAAAATGTAGAAAAAATTAATTTATATAAGGATTACTTCAAAAGTTATGCATACTGTAGATTTTCTCATAAGAAATAATTTATTGAATACAAAACCTTTATATATCTTAAAATCATTTTCATTTTGCTTTAAGACAACATTTCAACATTTTGGCAAATCTGGTATTCCTGCCAAGATGCCATTTTTGTCGCTTTCTTTATAGACACTTCATAATGTTCTAAAAGTGTTTCTTATGAAGTGGTTTCTTCAGTTTCTTCACTACATTACCTCCACAAACTTCAAATAAGTAAAGCATCATGGAATTCTTATGAAGTCGGGTTCTTACCTCGCAAAGTTTAAATTTTAATATATGATCATTGATCACTGTGAGAGATTTGACCTGAATCAGTTCCTTCTTCCAGTTCAAGATTGCGATTTGCAGAAAAGAGATAATTAAACTTCAAGGAACATAATAATGAACCTTACCAATATACGTCTGATACACAACTGACATAAATATCAAAGCTGATTATATTAATATATTGACTTATATTATTCTATTGACATTCTCAATGTGCATAACTTTTGAAATGACCCTTGTATATTTAAATTAGATAAGATGATAAAGAAAGAAAGTATTCGAATAATATAAATTCCTTCATGTATGTGTATACGTGTGTGCACGGACTAAAATCACAATTGCGACAATGATGTGCGTAGTAGCAATATGTAGTGTAACGCAGCCTAAGAATTATTGCTTATAACGTTTCTATTATAAATCCTTAACAATCCTTATTACATAAACGTGTTTCCATATATACTTTGTGTCGTTGGCTTAAGGCTCCTGGGTACTCGCCGTGGCCATGCTAAATCTTGACGTCAAAGACAAGAAATGACACGCTGAAAATTCTTGCAAACCATTTGCGAATAAAAAGATATTTGCATAAAATAAGATCACTTCAGATCATTTCCACACACTTCAAAAATACTCCGTCTATCTCTTTCCCTTGACAGTTAATAAACAGCCGTAAAATAAATGTAATACAAAGCCTAGTCGTGTGCATAAGCCTAAATAACTAGACTTCGTATTACATTCATTTTGAGAGCAAGAATTCTCAGCGTATCAATTGTCGCCTCTGATGTCACGATCTCACATGACCGATGCGAGAGCCTATATAAGAGCCTTAAGAATCATTATAAATATCATAGAAATGTATAAAAAAACAGGGGAAAGAATGTAAAATATTAAAAATAATAAAAGTAATGAATTATATACAGGGTGTTCGATTGATGTACGTCATAAAAGAAATCTTATATTCTACATAAAAAGGCTCACAATCAGTCGAAAAGTTTTTTACAGTTTTTGGATATTTTTAATATTAAACGAGATATTGCGTGTTAAAGTTTGAATAATTTCTCAAATAAAGCATCCATAAATGAGGTGTCTGCATATTCCGCAAATGAGAAAGACAATGCATCAAAATCGCAAAACTGGCTTTGAAGCAAAAAAGAATACTGCTAAAATGTGTTAATAAACTCTGATATAGAGAATAAATTTTGTTATATCTACATTATTTTGCTTATAGAAGCAAATTTTACACAAATATGCCTTTACACAGGCATGAAGCAAGTAGGGGAATCCTGCCCTTAATCGAACTTCTGAACGCCGGCGCGTAAATCGAAACGTTTGATTTGAGAAATTATTTCAACTTGAACTTGCTATATCTCACTTAATATTACAGATATCCAAAAACTGTAAAAAACTTTTCAACTGAGTTTTTTTTGTGTGGAATATGCGATTATTTTTTAACATATATCAATCGAACACCCTGTACATTGAAGAGGGAAACCACTGTGATGGTTTCAAAAAATTATAATTTTTTGCATTTTCTTAATGCTTGGGGTTTTGAAAATATCTCTAACGTGTTTTATTGAAATTTGCAATATTAACGGAGTTACAGCAGTTTTCTTGGAGTAGCGCGAGGTCGCTGGATGCCAGCTGTGTACGCTACCTGCAAATATTTCTCGAAACTACATTTTCGTAACTGCGCCATTTTGTTAAAGATTAATATTTCAAAAAATCCATACGCTTAACTGCAACTACATTCGTATAGTTTAAAATAACTCCAAATTTTTTTATTTCAAACATCTCGTTCTAACGGAACACGAGTGCCCGCGTACCTACGATTTTTTTGTAGAGGTACACGACACCACACGCTAAAGGTGGCAAATATTAATATTTTTTTATGGCTTTTTTTACAATATGTTCAATATATGTACTTTGAAAAAATAAAAAACCGATTTTATTAAACTTATTATTTCTCGCAAAAAAATTTACGAAATCAGCATTTTTTCCGGCTGTCACAGTGATTTCCCCCCTTAAGAACCGGAAAGAGAATCGAAAAAGACCGTAAACTGAAAATAATTTATTGGTTCGGTTATAATTTCGATGTTACAAATTTTATAGAATTTGGTACTATTTACAGTTTTACTTAAACTAAATAAAGAAAGGGTTATGGAAGTTTTATTATTACAAAGCCATTACTGTTTTTATAAAATAAATGATTTGCACTGTTGTATATTGTATTTCTACTTGAAAAAAGTCGCAGAATTAATTAACAAAAATTTGTCGACAGGCGTATTCTTCCATGATGTCTACATGAAATATAAGGATCATTGCGCTATTGGAATGTATTCATTTCATAAACCAAACTTGGTAATTGCCGATCTCGATCTAATTAAAACGGTGTTAACAAAGGACTTCGCAAGTTTTCATGATCGTGGAACGTTCTGCAACGAAAAGATTGACCCATTGTCCGGTCATTTGTTTTCAATGGCTGGAAAGAGATGGCGAAATCTGCGTACCAAGATGACACCAACTTTCACTTTGGGAAAAGTAAAGCAAATGTTCCCGATCGTGAAGGAATGTGGCGATGAACTCGCAAAGTATCTGGACAGCAAAGTACAAATGAGAGATTCCATCGAGATGAAAGATATGATGGCAAGGTAACTTTTTTAAAGGAACTGTTATATAAGCAATGTTGTTTGAATGACTAGGAATAGAACATGTTTAATTTAAAAATAAAAATAATTAGTGAAGTATTGGGGATAGGAAAAGAATAAACAGTTTGTCATAGAACAGATAATTTTTCTATAATAAAATGTTCTAATTGATTTGATATTTATTATTGTATGATTAACAAAGCGTAAAAAAAATTATTAGTCAAAAGTATGTTAATTCACAAAATAGAATATTCTGTACGGATGAATGAAAGTAAGTTTTAAATACGGCACTTTTGAAACTTACGGCATGCCTAAGAAACACTTTCTAACATCTATTTCTAAGTACATTAATGTAATACAAGAATATACAGAAGAAAACATGCTTTAATATAGTCATCGTCTGTAGTGTAATTATAATGTGCATAATTGCACCTGAGATATTATTGATAAAATTCGTCCGACTTCGATTAATAATGATGATTACGTTGCAACATTCAAATATAAGAAACGATTAAAACTAGAAACATTGTTAGAAGTTAACACTCTTATTTGAATATCATATATTCTTCTCATATTGAAATATATATATATTTCAATAATATATATTCAAATTATGAGTACCAAAGCGGACAACATATTGATCTACGTCATTTGTAAATATAATTGTATGTATAATTGATAATTTATAATTAAAATTATTTAAAGTTTCTTAAAAATGATTTTGAAAGTTTTTCTTCAAAATGATATTATAGAAAGATGACGTATGTTCTTATGACGGAGGTTCTTTTTAAGTATTAAAATGCCATTTGGACATTCTTTTATGTACATACCTACATTTTCGATATCGTTTATCCAAATTCGCTTAATTTATCAACCTTATTTGTATGAATTTATTCTTACGTTTTTAACATCTTCAATGTTTCCAAATTTGATAGAATTTGCCAAAATTTATTAAAAATTCTTGTCAATTTTACCAATAGATATACAACGGATGTAATCATGTCAACGGCATTTGGTATCAAATCTAATTGTATTGAGGATCCGAATAACGAATATCGTAAACAAGAAAAGAACATTGTTGAGATGAGTACGATTTGGATCGCCCTATTTTGGTTCGCGCCGAAAGTTATGGAATTCTTTTCCATCCCTATCACGCCCGAATCCGTCACCAGCTTTGTCATGAATTTGTTTCGAGAGAATGTGGAATACAGGCAAGCTCATGACATCACCAGACACGATTTTATGAATCTGCTCATTCAACTCATAGAGAAAGGCTATGTTGATCCTGAAAGTAGCACGAATACCACTACCACCGAGACGACATGTAAATATATATTTATATCTACATATTATACGTGTATATTAATATCTTCCCTATATCTTCCCTATATCTTGAAAATTTACATATATTGTCTCGAAATGCAATTTTGTCTCGAATGCAAATTAAAATCAAATATTTAAGATTTCTTGTTAAAAACAAATTATTTTACTTTACTTATCCGCAGCATCTATAAATAAACTTACTATGGAGGAAGCTACGGCACAGAGTTATGTTTTCTTCCTAGCTGGCTATGAAACCTCCTCGACGACAGGAACATTTGCTTTATACGAATTAGCTCAACATCATGATATGCAAGACAAAGTTCGCAAGGAAATCGACGAGATGTTGGCAAAACATGGTGGTCTCACTTACGACGCTTTGAACGAAATGACGTATCTTCACAAAGTAGTAAGTGGTAAGTGTATTATAAATTGTCGCATTGTGTTTTTACTTTTCGGATTTGGAGATGCAATTTTCGACAAAGAAATATTATATTACACGAAAATATCTTATTATTCATATGTACATTTAAATAAATAGTAGAGGAAAGTCCTCTATTATGAGATATCACATCTATTTTGTGTGATAATTATCGGAAGTCTATGGGCAGAATTGAAAAATGTAGTAGGTCATTTTAAAGGGAATTTAATAAGCTTTAAGATGCTGAAATGTAAAATCTAATTTAAATATTAATTTTTCTGAAAATTAGAAAAATGTAAAAAATGAGCCTCATGCAAAATCGAAAAAGTGTGCTCCTAATATGAAACACCCTGAGAAATCGCTAATAAAGTACAAAATACATCGGTATTGCAATTAGAAAATTTCATTTAATGTCTATGAAAATGTAATGGAGAAGCTTATTTGCAATAATCGCAAACCGGCTTATACTCAATATTTCTAGCGCAGCCAGTGTGCGCCCAGCATGAGCATGCGATCACCATCAGCACACTTTTATAAGTTCGTATGAACCTTCCCTTAACTTTAACATAGTATTTTCCTTCTTTTTATTACTGTACAATAACCTTCATACTCTAGCAACGATCGTCATCCTGAATATCTCATATTACGGACCCCACGTCTTGCAATTTCGCGATTACCAAATCTATTCTCTACAATTAAGCAACTCAACATATCCTGTATTTTCCTATTAATACGACCTTACTCTATCACTGCATACAGAAACTCATTGTCAAATATTTATTTACTATATAATAAACAAGGTTCAAAGTCTCACCTTCATGGAACTTGACAAATTCACAATTTCGATATTCGTAACAAGTGCATGCACGATCAAATAATGAATTTTCTACTAAATAGGTTTTACCCCAAGGACAATAAGTTCGTGGTAGAACCAACAGATAGAACACCTATTAGTTTAGCAGAAACCCCGCTATCGCATATTAGGAGCTTATCTCATAATAGGGGACTTTCTCTACATATTTAAAAATAAATATGTATAATACATTCAAATAAATAGTTTGCATTTTAGAAGAGATATATATATATATATATATATATATATATATATATATATATATTCATACTTTTCTTTGACATATTCCAGAGACTATGAGGAAATATCCACCTCTTCCAATGTTGAATCGTATCTGTACCGAAGATATAGACTTACCGACAATGAACATTCATGTGCCAAAGGGGACTTTAATCACTATACCAGTGCTCGGGGTGCATCGAGATCCGTTGATATATCCAGATCCAGATAAATTTGATCCGGAACGATTTAACGCGGACGTGGTAGCAGAAAGACATCCTTGTGCTTATTTACCATTCGGGAAAGGTCCCCGAATCTGCATCGGTAAGAATACGAATTAATATATTTAATTTATACATTAATCCATTGTTTATGAATTATTTTTGTTTATAAACTAGTTTATGTACCATTTGCAAGCTTATTTTTTATAAAAATTATTACACTTAAATTGACAATTGACACCAACATGTGTTTCAATATTTGCATTTTAAAATATCTTCTTCAATGATATTTAAAAGATATATTCTACTTAGGTATATTAAATATATATTTCTCTCTTTCTTTCTTGCGAAAATATTTATAAAAGTATTTAATTAACAAGTTATTAATTTTTTTGTCTTGAATAATTTTTGTATTGTTTTAAATTCCTCCATAAATAATAAAAATTATTTTTTAAATAATCTTACAAATTATACTTAAATAAAACTTTTTAAAGCTTAGATTAAGCTATTACGAAAATGTCTAGCATGTATTATGGCATTGATGACAAAAATATTGATATCATTACTTTTCAGGTGCGCAATTTGGCTATGTGCAAACGAAAGTCGGACTCGTGAGTCTTCTGTCGAAATATAAATTCAATCTTCATCCCCAGACTTCAGTCCCGCCTATTTTTGACGAACGTAATCTTACTCTTTTGGCAAAAGGTGGCATACACTTGATTATTGAGCCACGATAAAATAATTGCGCTCTTAAGTGAACTAGAAATATTTGTACTCCTGGCTTATTTCAAATATATAGATATTAGTATAATTTAATAGATAAGATAAGATTATCATATATTAGATGTCACACATACAATAATGAAGAACATAAAGGTAAATGTATTTTATAAATAACATTTTTACTCCCGACTGCTGCTAATCGAAGGTTGGCGAAGACGAGTATGCGTTTCATTATAAATAAATTTTTCTTTTTTTGATTATTATTTTGTTATTTAATAAACAATAATATATATATATATATACATATATTGTATTTTTTATTGCTATATTATTGTTCTCTTATATTTATCAAGCGACAGGGCATTATCATGATGCCAAGTACATAAAGACTCTCCAATGTGAATATATCACCGCATAAACATCGAAGCGCTACCTTTTCGGATTTCTTGCGTCAAACGAGCTTTAGAAAATAATGTGTCAGAAACAGAACCAGGTTTAAAGAATTAAGGTAAATGTACCAATGCAATGCCTGGACACGTACCTATGTCTGGACGTTTTTATCATTTTAGTCCTTAAATAAGTTATAACGCGAATTAAAATCAAAGAATTAAAGATAAAAATATTTTTCTTGCATTATATTTTTATCTTTGATTTTAATTCGCGTTATACTTATTTAAAAACTAAAATGATAAAGGTGTCCAGACATAGGTTTTAACTGTCCCGGCATTGGTACATTTACCTTAAGGGGCTGGAGTAGAGTTTATGGCGCGTTTTTTTTAGGGTTCTAATCCATGCATAAAACCTTGGGTTAGTTGTAAATCGGAATTATGCAGTTTTTATACGTTTTGACGGTCCAGCCAAATTAACGTCGGTGTCTTCTCCTGTTGGTTCTTTGCTAACATCGAGATTGTCGTCTCCAAGTACAGGTGAGTTGGTGTTGAATGTTAGTTCAGGCAGATCGTCCAAAGTATCTTCAATGCATACATCGATATCATTCTCATCGAGCAGCTCCCGAATGTTCGTCACGTTCTCGCACGTTTGCAACAGGAGAAGACACCGACGTTAATTTAGCTGGACCATCGTCAAAACGTATAAAAACTGCATAATTCCGAATTTACAACTAAGCCAAGGATTTATGCGTGGATTAGGCCTACAGGGGATACCACGCTAAAAAAAAAAAAAAAAAAACGCGCCATAAACTCTACTCCCGTGGTGGTGTGGAAAAGATGTTTTTTATTATACCAAGTAAATTCAAAAAATAAAAAATTTCACCCCACTTTCGAATCTAAGACTCAAAATATCGATCCTAGGTGAAAATGATTACAACCAAAATTGTAGAGTAATAAATTTTCTACAAGTTTGGTTCTTACCACTTTCACTCTAAAGTTGAAAATAAGCGAGATATTTAATAAAAACAAAATCACCCTTCTAATCAAAATGGCGGCTAACGCTCCAGGGTTAAAATCCCGAAAATCCGGTTTTAGACTACCCATGACCCTCCGAAACAGTTAAAAAAAAAAAAATCGCTTCCCGGAATTAATTCCATTTTAGCGGCTTTTTCGGGCTCTATCGACTGGGCTATATTTCTTTCACGAAATTAGATGGAGACGTTTGAAGTTTAAATGGCATGCACGCATACATGCATTCACACATGCACACACACGCATACACGCAGGCAGTGTAGGAGACGACAATCGCTGCCCGTTCGTGAGATCGAGCCCGAGCCTCAAGCTTGCAATGTTTTTTTCTATTTCCACATTACCAGTTACACACACAGGGACTCTGGCTATCCGTGTGACGACGCGCCGAGCGAGATTGTCATCTTCCCTCTTTCTCACTCTTACTCATGCGATCGAGGCTGCTCTGTTATGCTTTCACAGCGTGAATCTGAGGAGACAACCAATGTTGTACTTCCTGTATTGTGCTGTATTTTTAATATGTTGTACACCTCTCTAGTAATAAAAGATAAAGTCACTTGTGTCAATGCGCAATAGTTTACTTATAACATATAATTTTTTTTTATGTACATAATGTATCGAGTCCGTAGAAGTCACTGCTAAATAATATGCGTGGTCGAGCGCGTAAGGCGACTGGCTGGAATGCCGGACGTCTCAAGTTCGACCCCTTGCTTTAAAAAAAAAAATTTTTAACATAAGAGTGTATTAAAATAACTTATTCTGCAATATATAAAAGTAAAAAATAATAACTTTATATTCATTATAGTTATTCACATTTTTTTTTAGCTAAGCGACAAATAATTAAAGACGAATATTAGGTCAGTCATATTAGACATCGAACCTTCCAATTACTTTTCCCAGGTTGCAACCACATGAATCACTTTGATTTGAGGTGCTGTAAGTGGGATTTATTTTGCTTCGCAAAATTAATGCGCATTAAAAAGTTATTAACAATATTATCAACAAAAAACGCGATTTTTTAAATTTTTTCTCAAATATCTCGAAAACTAAGGAAGATAGGGTAACTAACTATACGTACCTTTTTCGTAGAGCGTAAAATTTTCTACAATAATGATCTGAACAACATTTATCGTCAAGTCAGTCGTTTAGCTTGCACGCGCCGTCAAAGTCCGAGACTCGGATCTCGAAAACCCTCGTTTTGTTGATATTGCGTCAGTGATTTTTTTCCGTCATTTAAAATGGAATTAAAAATCCCCAAAAAATCACACATCATCTGAGAACTACAAAGAATACTTTTCATGGTGTAACCGATTTTTTAGACCCTTTTTCTTTAGTTTGTAGCTATGTAAGCAAAAAATTTTGATTTTTTGGAATAGTCTTAGTTTTTCGCTGTTTTCAGGCCTTAGAATTTATTTGAGACGAACTTTATCATATGCGTCTTGTTGTGGACGAAATTTGCAACAAAAAAGGACCCTTGTATTTTTTTCGTACGACGAACGCTGATTTTTTTATCTCGCGCTCCGCTTTAACAGAGTCCGCTTGTAAAAAGAACCGTATACTTAACGCGAGACACTACCGTACGTGTCTCTTGATTGACGCACAAAATTATCTAATATTGCGCATATGTCTGATAACGCTTGTTTTACACTAAAATAATTATTTTTTATTAAAATTTACGTAATTTTTTGCATTATTATTGAACCATATTGCAAAGCCGTTTTCAACACATTCTCTCATGTTTACTTATTTATTAACAAATTGTTTATTTAAAAATTATTATAAACAATTAGAAAAAACATGTTATAATCGTTGTACTCGTCGTCTCATATCAACTCGAAAAATGTTTTTAAAAAATTTATTCATATTATTTATAACATTTATTCAAACATACAGACAGTGCATCTTTTGACTATTTTCCATACCACCTCTGAGGTAAAGTCAATGGTGCGTTTTTTTTCTGTGGTTTCCCCAGTAGGCCTAATCCACAAGCATTGAAAATATGTTCTTTTGATGTGATAATCATTTGGATATTCCTTGGATACTAAAACTATCCAACACGCAGATGTTGATGAAAATTAACATCCGCGTCTTGAATAATTATTTCAATCCTCAGTATCCATAGGCTCAGCATGAATTACAATATCTTCTATATATCTTTCATGCTTTTACTGGCTGTGACACCATGAGCGCAATTTTCCAACGAGGGAAAAATGGCATATTTTTTTACGATGGAAAAATAACATTTTTCATTTCCTTAAAAAAAAAAAAACCGAATTTACTGAAAAACGTATGACTTTTTGACGCTCTTGAGGCAAATGTTAATTTTCATCAACATCTGCGTGTTGGATAATTTTAGTATCCAAGGAATGTCCAAATAATCACATAGAAAGGACATATATTCAATACTTGTGGATTAGGCTTACTGGGAAAACCACAAAAAACGCACCATTGGCTCAGAGATGGTGCGAAAAATAGTCAAAAGATGCACTGTATGTTTGAATAAATGTTATAAATAACACATGAATAAATTTTTTAAAAACATTTTTCGAGTTGAAATAAGACGACGAGTACAACGAATATAACATGTTTTTCTAATTGTTTATAATAATTTTTAAATAAACAATTTGTTAATAAATAAGTAAACATAAGAGAATGTGTTGAAAACGGCTTTGCAATATGGTTCAATAATAATGCGAAAAATTACGTAAATTTTAATAAAAAATAATTATTTTAGTGTAAAACAAGCGTTATCCGACCTGTACGCAATATTGGATAACTTTGCGTGTCAATAAAAAAATCAGCGTTCGTCGTATGAAAAAAATACAAGGGTCCTTTTTTGTTGCAGACAAGTAACAAACTCGATTTTTATAAAATTTGATATTTCTAAGTAATTATAGAATGTGAAAGAATTTTATTCATACCATAATGTAAGTAAAGAATGTATTTACCTTATAAAAGAGAAAAAATTCATATATATGAACAAGTAAATCGAAGATATCAATTCAAATGAGCAAAATGTTACGCTTGTCCCTGGTCTCTTCTACTATAAAAAAATTAGAATATGAAATATTTGTTCTTTGTATTTTACAAAAAAAAAAAAAAAAAAAAAAAAAAAAAAAAAAAAAAAAACTTTTAGAAACCCTTGCATTTTTGCTATATATCATATAGGGGTGGAATATGTCTCGAGGAAAGTCCCGTATTATGAGATAGGCTCCTAATATGCGATAGCGAGGTTTATGCTAAACTAATAATAGGTTCTATCTGTTGGTTCCATCATGAACTTATTGTCCTTAGAGTAAAATCTATTTGGTGGAAAATTCATTATTCGATCGTGCGTGCACTCGCCTACTATATTTTTCAATTCTGCACTCCGGTAATTACGCAAAATATATGTGGTATCTCATAATAGGCGACTTCCCTCTACATTCAAAAAACAGTGTCATCAACACCTTCCCACGGCGAATACGCCTCGCTTCTAACTGCTAGAAATAACTAATTACAAACTCTTTTTGAGTCACGGCAAAGAAATGTGGAATTAATCGCGAATTAATATCACAAAATGCACATGGGTGGGTAATATGCCACTTTGCAACACTTTTGTATTTCTTTCTTTTTAATAGTAAACAATCAAAATATTTCATTAAAACCATATATAAATAACAGATAAAAGAAGGAAAAAGAAGACCAGTATGCAAAGATACCTCAAAAAGAAAGAGAAATAGGAAAAAAATCATATTTTTCTTAAGTGTGGCATATTCCCCCGAGTTACCCTAACTAAAAATATAGGTAAATCTTACTCAGAAAGCTTTAATGCACGTGTTAAAATAGTTCGTTTGAGGTTTAACAATATATCGCGTTCGTAAATAATAGAAAATCAGGGCCGCTGTTATAAAGGTGCCTATAACTGGGCCGTTTACCTTACTTTTACATATTGGTGTAGTACATTGCAGACATGTCCAAAATCTGTATCGATCGTTACTTGTTACTAGTTACAAATGTATCGAGTAAGTAAATTTCCTTCGTTACTTCGTTGTACATGTAGCGAGATGCCACTGTTACTCGATAAACTTGTAACGCGTAACGAAATTTATTTCGTTACTTGTTACAAATGTAACGAGTAACGAATTTTTTTTGTCAGTCGATACTTTTCTAATGAGTAACGAAATAAATTTTGTTAGTCGATACTTTTCTAATGAGTAACGAAATAAATTTTGTTAGTCGATACTTTTCTAACGAGTAACAAGAACAATTTAGGTACTCAATACATTTGTAACGCGTAACAAAATTGATTTCGTTACTCGTTAGAAAAGTATCGACTAACGAAATTTACTTCGTTACTTGTTACAAATGTATTGAGTGTAACGCGTAACGAAATTGATTTCGCTACCCGTTTCTAGACGGAACGAAGTCGAATCGGGATTCAAAGCGTTGGTATATGTCTTGGAGCGATAATTATTCATATATGATTTTTTGCTGATGATTTACTTCCTTTTAACATCTGATAGATATGTTTCGTGACATTGTAGCGATAATTATTCATATATGATTTTTTGCTGATGATTTACTTCCTTTTAACATCTGATAGATATGTTTCGTAACATTACAATCAAGCGCATCATATATTTAAATTCCTATTGTAATGAGTTAATGATGACATTGAGAAATCAGAGATAGTAGGATTACGGAAAAAAGACACATAAGCATTAATATTTTTATTCAAAAATAATTTGTATATATCGGCATAAATCTAATCGCCATTTTGTCGAGGATTGTGGACGAAATTTATTTTGTTACTCATTAGAAAAGTATCGACTGACAAAAAAAATTCGTTACTCGTTACATTTGTAACAAATAACGAAATAAATTTCGTTACGCGTTACAAGGTTATTGAGCAACAGTGGCATCTCGCTACATGTGTAACGAAATAACGAAATGGAAAGCAATAGAACATTTAATTTTTGTAAGGTACTCTCGTCAATCAGGTATCCCCTTTGCCGTCTAATCTATCGACATGGCTCCATATGGCAATCGAATCGTGTGATTTTCCGTGAAAAACAACTTATTTGCTTAGGCTTTTTTATTGAGTTGTATTATTATTGAGTATTATTGAGAATATTATTAAAGAAATAACAGTACAAAATAAAAATATTTAATTAAAATAAAATAAATAAATTTTTCTTGTAAAAAACTTGGCGCTGTTAGACCTTGAAATTTAATAAAGTACTAAAATTTTGATTGAATTTAATAAAGCACAAAATTTTTGATTGAATAAAAAAGCAATTTGGGGAAGTATGCAGCGGGAGTCAAAAAGCAGCGCCAAGTTCTTTTACAAGAAAAATTTATTTATTTTATTTTAATTAAATATTTATATTTTGTGCTGTTATCTCTTTAATTCTTTGTGATTAAAATGATTCTTTGTAATATTATAATTTTGTTAAAAAGAATTAAAGCTTGGGTTGGAACGAGAAGATCCTTGAATGGGAATACAAAGATACGTACCACTTGAGTTTTATTTTTTTAAAGTAGTTGCGCAACAATTATTTTTCAAAGTATATATATTCTCTTTGCAATTGCATTCTCAATTGCATTCTCATTGCTTTGCATTCTCTTTGCACGACCACGCAAAAATTAAAGGAATGTATAACAGAACAAATTAAAAAAAATGTTATAAGCCGGAGAATAAATGTTATATGTTATAGGATGTGTGGAAAATAATAATAAATAGAATAACAATAATTATAAGAATGACGCGTAAAGAAACAAGGATAAATGTAAATAGCGATATGTATGTAATACCGATAAAATAGTTTTTATTCGACTTGTAATCCCGTCAAATAAAAAGGGGGGGGGGGTTATGTAATGGGAATAAAAAGAATGAGAAGGGAGAGTAAACGAGATGAGTGAGAAGAGGGAGAATAATGAGAGGGGACAGTCATCGATGAGACGATCGACGATTCGGAGAAGACCGGAAATCAGTCAGACGTATATAAGAGAGGGTTTTCAGAAGGTGGATCAATCGGGCCTCCAGAGGTTTTCCATCCGTGCTGTCGTACGAGAGATCAGAGGACCCCGGACCCTTCATTGCTGAGACGACGTGCTGGCGACGGACGAAGGAAGGCGTAAGCACTCTCACTCACTCACTCTCTCTCTCTCTCTCTCTCTCTCTCTCTCTCTCTCTCTCTCTCTCTCTCTCAATCAATCAATCAATCTCTCTCTCCGTAAAAGTATTTTTATTTGAAATGTATTAGTTTGTTTTAAAAGTAAATAAAAAATTATTTGATTGAATTCTTCATACAGATGAAGCTACGTTACGTATAATTATATTAAACTTAAATATATTTTAATTGATTACATATGTTATTCAATATATAACTTATACAGTTCGCTCAATTATATTAATGATTAAATGAACCATTGATGCTTGCTCTAAGAATAAAGAAATAGTTGTTTTAAAAGCATTTTTATTTGATATATATCAATTTGTTTAAAAAATAAATACGAAAATATAAATAAATTGCGCATGCAAACAAAGTTACAATACGTATAATCATATTAATCTAATTATATTTTATTGGACTGGATATATTATCCAACAGACAAGTTATACGTTTCGATTCATTATATTTACGTTTGGATGAACCACTGATGCTTGCTCTAAGAATAAGAAAATAGTTGTTTTAAAAGCATTGTTATTTGATATATATCAATTTGTTTAAAAAATAAATACGAAAATACTTAAATAAATTGCGCATGCAAATAAAGCTACAATACGTATAATCATATTAATAATCTAATTATTTTATTGAATTGGATATATTATCCAACAGCCAAGTTATACGTTTCGATGGATTATATTTACGTTTGAATGAACCACTGATGCTTGCTCTAATAATAAGAAAATTGTTGTTTTGAAAGCAAGTGAATTTATTTAGATCATTTAATATTGTTGTCGAAATTGTATATTGCGTTGTTTGTAACACAATTCCTAATTGCAACTATTGTTCATGTTATCACATTATAATAATGTGATGTTAAAACTGCTATCACATTCTATTGCTTTAATTACATGTGTAATCCGCATAATTATTAATGTCTACTAATGTGATTACCAAATAACATGACAGTATGTTTGAAACATACAATCGTTGCTGTTGTTTTAAATAGATGTAGAATTCGTAAAAGCTATTTTTGTTTTTTCTTTAAAAAAGAGAAAATTATAAATAATTTTCGATTCAATGTAAGCAATTAATCCTTACATATTGAATAGGTAAAAAATAATTGTTTACATTGAATCGAAAATTATTTATATTTTCCTCTTTTTTTAAAGAAAAATACATAAATAGCTTTTACGAATTGTACATCTATTTGAAACAACAGCAACGATTGTATGTTAATCAGTCTGAAGTAATACTTAAAAAAATATTTGAAATATCACAATAAACGATGAATAGAATAAGAGTTCCTTTGGTTTATAATCTAAGTAAATTACATTGGTATGTCACGGAATTCTTTCAGACAATTCCGTGACATTGCCCGATTTCATATGAAATAATTTTCATTTGAAATCGGGCAGCCTGACGATAGATATGTCACGGAATTGTCTGAAAGAATTCCGTGACATACCAATGGTCACAATCGCTTATAATGACACTACTTCGTTTAACGTTACATCACTTGGAAGAATGGAAAGTGTGGATGGAAAAGAATGGAAATTATTTGATGGGACCGGTTGGTTGCTGCAATTTTCAGGTTCGTACATTTGGTTAACAGCATTCTGTGCATTAAATTGCATTGCTTGTTCCGGATGTCTACTTCCCAATTTGGTAAGGAGGCTTCCATTCCTTCCTGTCATTCTTCTTCGGAAAGGCCTTCCTGATCTTCGTTAGTAGGTTCTGCTTCATCTGGAAATTTATCGTCTTCAATCTGATCTTCATTCAGGGACTGACCAAATCTTCACACTTTTTCGGGCATTTCATTTTCGTCATCGGATTCACGTTTCTCCTCCTGTGTTTCTCCTCGAGTCTCTCTATCACCTACAAACACAATTATAATGTAAAATAATATAAAAAGAAATATGGGTCACTGTATTGAAAATAATGTAGCTCGCAGTAACTTGCCTCGTGGGAGAGTTTTCATATCAGCAATTTTTTTCCGGATGTAGTCAAACGTTTTTAGTGGTTCCATATCTGCTTGAATGTCATCCATATCTCTTTCGGTCATTAATCAATACCGATAAAAGTCTGAAATGGTACATGATTGAATAACATTTTCTGCTCATGGAATTAATTGTATGATTTACTGAAGGGCGTGCCTTAGTGACCACGTTACCACTTTTATATTGTACATATTTTTCCCTGAAACTTATAACTCTACTTAATTTTAAAGAGAAGGCAGATGTTCCTCGATCACAGAACATAAATGGCCACGTGGTCACCTTTGTACATCCCTTCATTCAAACAATACGTACTTTTGATAGCTAACACCTTTCTTTGATCAAGCTTTCCGCCTTCTGGTTTTTTTGTCTTATTGTTCATGTTGCTACCGCGCCCGCTCAAAGTACATTTCGTTAACAGTTCCTCACCAAATACAGCAACCGCTAAGTTTCTAACGAATACAGCGTTCGATCTGATGTTACTCATAGCTAGATAGTAGCAATCTGTAGAAATCCAAACATCTCGTCCCAAGTATTTACAAGGATTATAATTCAAAAATGTATAGACAATGTTATGAAAATAAAAAAAAAAATATATATATATATATATATATATATATATATATATATATATATTAGGATGGTCCTTATTTACACGACAAAAAAATTTTTAAAAAATTTTTTTTGCGGCTCCCCCCAAAATGTTTCCAAGTCACAAAAAATAATCCCTGCCAAAGTTCAGCTTGATCGGATAACGGGGAGACCCGTGCCCCCGGCTCTTTAAACATTTGAATTTCCTTGTATTAAACTGTATTACACAATTAACATTGATTTTTTAAATGTATTTTCCACAAAAATCGGCCTAGAGGACTTTTCTTTTTTATTTAACATGTCCTACTAACTATACGTACCTTTTTTGTAGAGCGTAAAATTTTCTACAATAATGATCTGAACAACATTTATCGTCAAGTCAGTCGTTTAGCTTGCACGCGCCGTCAAAGTCCGAGACTCGGATCTCGAAAACCCTCGTTTTGTTGATATTGCGTCAGTGATTTTTTTCCGTCATTTAAAATGGAATTAAAAATCCCCAAAAAATCACACATCATCTGAGAACTACAAAGAATACTTTTCATGGTGTAACCGATTTTTTAGACCCTTTTTCTTTAGTTTGTAGCTATGTAAGCAAAAAATTTTGATTTTTTGAAATAGTCTTAGTTTTTCGCTGTTTTCAGGCCTTCGAATTTATTTGAGACGAACTTTATCATATGCGTCTTGTTGTGGACGAAATTTGCAACAAAAAAGGACCCTTGTATTTTTTTCGTATGACGAACGCTGATTTTTTTATCTCGCGCTCCGCTTTAACAGAGTCCGCTTGTAAAAAAAACCGTATACTTAACGCGAGACACTACCGTGTCTCTTGATTGACGCACAAAATTATCTAATATTGCGCATATGTCTGATAACGCTTGTTTTACACTAAAATAATTATTTTTTATTAAAATTTACGTAATTTTTTGCATTATTATTGAACCATATTGCAAAGCCGTTTTCAACACATTCTCTCATGTTTACTTATTTATTAACAAATTGTTTATTTAAAAATTATTATAAACAATTAGAAAAAACATGTTATAATCGTTGTACTCGTCGTCTCATATCAACTCGAAAAATGTTTTTAAAAAATTTATTCATATTCTTTATAACATTTATTCAAACATACAGACAGTGCATCTTTTGACTATTTTCCATACCACCTCTGAGGTAAAGTCAATGGTGCGTTTTTTTTCTGTGGTTTCCCCAGTAGGCCTGATCAATACTAATAATAAGAGCGATGGATCATCTTCGTTCGAATCTCTTTACTTGCTTGCGTAAAGTCAAAAAGCGAATACGTATAACGGTTCGGCGAGAAATAAAAGTATCGGCTGAAATCGGCGCGATCGAAGTTTAGTCTTTAAACTGTTTCGGAGTGAACTATTCACTACATTTGTGCAAACTATATATTTTTATTTTTCGTGTCAAAAGCGACTCAAATAAAGTGTTTATTTTCTCTTTTACTTCCATCTATCCCAACACAGGTATTTACACAACGAAGAAATAAAAGTGAAGAAATAAAAGTGACTGTTACGAGCTAAACACCCATTGTAACAATGGTGCAACGGCAATTTGCGTTTATTCTCTGCATCTGTACGAACTTAGCTGCGTTATTCTGCGTCTCTGCACATACTCAAGAATTTAATAGTGCTCGTATTCAAGCATTGCCTGCTTATGCCATTGCTTCGAAAACTGATCTTCTCAACTCAACGTCATGCGGAAAGGAGTTGAAAAATTTTCGAGACGCTGTCAATCAACGAATACTGTGGAGCTTGAAAGGTACGTAATATTTTAAATTATAACTGAATCGCTATAATTAACTCCATTCACTCCAATCTAAAGTCTAGAAAGCTAGTAAAAAAAAACATATCACCCATCTTTAGTCTATATAGCATTTTATATTGATCAATTATACAATTCCATTTAAATTAAATATATTAACTAATATCGTTTAATCTTAAATGAATAATAATATTTATGAAAATATTAGTGTAATAAATTATGAGATCGCATTTGTGCTTATCGTATTGTATATTCATAATTTACGATACTGGCTGCATTCCGATATTCACTGTCAGTACTGCAAATCTATATTTTACGTCACGTGTATATAGATTTTCAGTACTGAAAGTTGCTGACAGTGAATATCGGAATGCAGCCATTATTAAAACCGAATATCTCCTATATATATATATATATATATATATACATAGGATATATATATATATATATATATATATATATTTATCTTACAATCTGGAAAATTTCTCGAAAAATCGTTTCACAAGCTTCAGTTATTCAAGTGTCCCTACAAAAAATCTAATCTATAATCGTTCCTTATTCTTGCCCTCTCAATCCCTCTCTCATTCTTTCTCACACAAACACACGCAAGCATACACGTTCACACAAGGTTAAATATATAAAGATTACGAAGGGAGTTTGATATGTCAGTGACTTTGACAAGATATGGCGCTCAAATCGCAGTTTATTTTTATTTTTAAATTTGCCATCTTATTTAAGTATACACACAAAATTTCAAGTAGCTCTGCCAAATAGAAATTTGACAGTGTTTGAAAGCAGACAAGTTTGTGTTTCGACGGTATAAGTGAGAACAGTAGGTTCACTCCGTGTCGGAGCCTTTGTTCTTCGTGGCAAACGTTCGCCATGACGTTGATTGCGCGAGCGTGTTTTATTTCAACTGCTTACTAGAAACCGCTTAATAATTGTATAAGTAAAAAAAAATATAAGAAATATAGGTATATTAATTAAATATTCGAAGCGAAAATGTCACAACACATGCACATAAGTAAAAAATACACACGCATTTTATTTGAATAATAGAAACCGCTTGTGATAATTATATAAGAAATGAAAAAAAAAATAATATAAGAAATATATTATACATATTAATTAAATATTCGAAGCAAAAATGTCACGACGCATTTTATTCATGTATATTTTATTCATTTTATTTATGTATTAATGTATTAATTTTTTTACGTATTTATTTATTTATTATCTTATTACATAATATTCATTATTCAAATAGCATATTTTTATTACTGTATTTATTACTGTGGTGTTTCTTTGCTACAATGGAAAAAAGTGAATTTTACGTGCTGATAAAACACTACTTTTTACGGGAAAAAACTTTTAAGAAAGCTGAAGCAAAGCTAAAAAACAATTATGGGGACTATGCTCCATCGCATGGAACGGTTCACATCAAGTGAACGAGGAGACAAACGCTGAAACAAACGCCTATTTTGCAGAGATTGAGAAATCGTATTTTTTGGAAGGCTTAAAGAAGTTGGAAAACCGTTGGGCAGTGTATCGAGCTAAAAGGAGACTATGTTAAAAAATAAATCAAATTTTGTGTAAAAAGAAAATTCTTTCATTTCAAAGTCACTGACTTATCGAACTGCCCTCGTATATTCTTATATTGATTTACATAATTAATGTAAACAATAAATGATTAATTAATAGATAATAAGTAAAAATTAATTTGTTATTGTTCTTGCATAAGCTGCAGTTATTTAAATAAGTAGTTGCATAACGTTGTAATTTTTATTTTTAGTATTAGATTCCAGTGGTGGCTTTAAATCGGGTTTCCTTTACGGAAATAATTATTGGCTAGGCAGTCGTAGTCAGTGTCTTGATACGATGAATACGGTTCCTCTACAGATCTCACAGCAGAAAATATTAAATAACACTCATTATCGCGATCCGCGAAAGGAATTTCCACCTTTCCAAATGAATTATTTTGTAGTTCATTTTAGACACAACAGTACTATTCAATATCACATAAATATGTTTGACGAGGTAAGTTTATAAAATCTTTATGCAATAAAGGATGCGTTTGACATTTAAATATATACAGAAAGTTTTACATCTTAGAATGTGATTACGCTCGGACTCTGTTTACCAGCATCGTGCACCATAAATAATCTTAGCTTTATTTTGGAGACAATATTTCGTGACGGAGTTATCTTCGATGATCTCTACTCCGCGGCCTTTCAGCTAATCGAGGTTAAAGATCTAAACGACGATAACAAAAGGCTACGCATAAATAGTGTGTTACGTTTCATCTGGTACGTCTCAAGAAATATATAAATTGTAATTACTCGACAATATACAAGCACAACAATAATATATTATAACAAAAAAGATTAATAATATTATAAGTAATTTTAATCTTATTCCTTCGAAAGAATATAAAGAATCAACCAAGAAATATTCTATTTGCAGGGTTGGCTTAGGGTTTTCGTTTCTCATGACATCAATCGGAACAATATATGATATATTTACATATCACAAACATGTAAAGAAAAATGAGATGAATAAAACTGGTAATGGTAAGTGTCATATCTAAAACTTATAGAAATAATTTCCATTACAACAGACTATTTACCGTTTTTATTAGCTACAATTTTCTACAAATTAAGTCTTCGTCTTCAGTGTTAAAATTATTAACAATTTGCAATCAGCTATTACTTTAAGTAATTAATAATTAATTATAAAATATTTTGTAGCTACATTTTGTGCTACATATGGCTTATTCGTGTGTATAGAATTCCCCCTTGTTTAATATTGATCTTACTTAATTGAGGCATTTTGATTTTTATATTATTACTATAAAGACATCGAATTATGATTTAGGTGTGGAAAACGTGTCCAAGGAAATAGGAATGAAAATAAATTTGTCTTCATATCGGAAAAGTAAAATTGGAGAAATATTAATGTGTTTCTCCGCTTACACAAATACGGGAAAAATATTTAACACAAAATTAGAGGCCGGCACAATACCCGTCATTCACGGCTTGAAATCTTTAAGCATGTGTTTGATAATTATATTACATAGTGTATATTATACATTGAATTCTCTTGGCAAGTAATTTATAATAAATCTGTAAAATGGATATTTTTGGCTTTGTTTTTTTATTGTTTAATACGCATAACCAAAATTGCTTTATGTTCACAGACAATAAAGTATGGTTGTGGAGATACATTGAGAGTTATAATTACTTAATTGACATTGGATACGTAACGGTTGATATTTTTTTTCTTTCAAGCGGATGTTTAGTGACTTATATGTATTTGCGGGATAACGAAATACCAAAGCCGATCAATTGCGGAGAAAAATTAATTGAATTCTTTGTTTATGTAATAAAAAGATTTCTTCAGTAAGTTTTTATTATTGTGAAGTGTTTAAAGAATACAGAAAACAATACAAACAACAAAATGAAATTTTTGCAGTAATAAACAAAATAAGAGAATATGTTACAAAGAAATTTAAATATTGATTTCAATGTAAACTAAATAATAACTTTCCTTTTTTTTACACGCGTCTGTAATAAAATTTTTCTTTTTAAGGCTGACACCGACTTACATGACGGTGTTAGGAATAGCGCAATTAAGCTCGGCTTGGTTTGATAAAACATCGCAATTTTACATGTACGAGAGGTCGCACGAAACTTGTGCGAAATATTGGTGGAGAAATCTTCTGTACATACATAATTTCTTTGGAATGGATGCAATGGTACGAACACGTTTGATTAAGATTAATTTGAAATTATACTTGTGTGGAGACGCATAAAACTTTTCTAAAATTTTTATTCCATTACAGTGCATGAGTTGGAGTTGGTATCTATCTAATGATATGCAATTCTATGTAATCGCTATGGCACTGTTAATTTTGTCGACTATGTATGTTAATTATAACCAACTATTATAGTCAATGTCTTCTTCGAGTACACTTGAATAAATATATTATAAATTTCAGATACTTCTATGCCGCTGTTACGATATTGAGTGCACTTTTAATAGGCTCAGTTATTCTTAACGGCTATATTTCACACGTTTACGAATATGTCGCGACGTAAGTTACTATAAAGTATTTTACTTATTGAGAAATCAAGTTAAGAGGATGCTCTATTCTTATTGTTACAGATTTGATGAACAGCAAAATCTTGCAGATATCTTCTATATCCCACCATGGATGAGAATAAGTCCATTTATCATTGGAATAATTACGGGTTACATTTTGACAAAATTAAAGAATAATTTTGTCTTAAAAGATGTAAAGTATATTTTTTTTGTTTTATATAACATATTAAAAATAAATATGTAGTCATTGAAATACTTATGGAATATATAAACTTATTCTATATAAACTAACTAGTTTCATATAAATTAATTATATAGTATCGTATAAATGAAAATGTATTATATTAATTTGACATACATTTCAGAAACATATAATTTTGTGTTGGTGCCTGGCTATTTTTTGCAAAGTATTCGTACTATTTTTGTCTTACAATCGATACGTATCCGTTCTAGCTACTTCTATTTATGTAGCACTGCACAGAATACTTTGGGCCATATGTATTGCATGTGTTGTAATAGCATGTTCTACTAAACATGGAGGTTTGTTTATTCATCATTAATACATAAATACATCTTATAAAAATTGGCACATTTTTAATATATTAGTGATATATTTTAAATATTGTCGTAGTGTATATAAACATTATTTTTATCATTGTATACTTGCTTTGTTATAGGCATCGTTAATCAGTTACTCTCATTCAAAGGCTGGATTCCTCTTAGCAGGCTCACATACTGCGCTTATCTTTTAAATCCGGTTATCATACAATCGATTCATTTATACAGTGAAACGTCGATTCATTTTGAATTTCTGCCCTTTGTAAGTATACAAATATTTGAAATTCCAGCATTAATAGAGAAATACGGTAAAAAATGTATTAATTGTTTTTTACTTTTGGTTCCAGGTTGTTATGAATGTGGGATACATTATGATCATTTATCTTTGCTCTTATGCATTGTCTCTGATTGTCGGGATACCCTATAGTTTGTTAATGCAAATGTTTATCAAGTACCGTAATAAGCCATATAGAAAGGAAATGTAATCTTGCATACAAACATGTAATGTCATACTATGCCATACGTGCCAATAGTTCCCGAACCGTTGAATAATATATCCATCTAGAAAATCCGAGATAAAATAAAATCGAATGTTAAATCGCAGTTTGTATTGAACTGATATTTATAAAAATTTATATTTGATTTTGATGAAGCTTTCGAACAAATTAAATACTGTTTGCATTGATATAAACTGTGTTGTAGAAACGATGGTACAGCGAAGATGAATCATTGTTTAAAAGTGCATAAAAATTCGATCGAATTCATCAAATATATACACACACACACACACACACACACACACACACACACACACACACACACACATACTAGCTGGTGTCCCGGGCTTCGCCCGGGAGTCGTTTTTCTTTAAACTACTTCATTTATTCAGTAAAATATTCAAAAATGAGTATTATTATTTATTTGTTTCGAGTCCTTTATCGACCTCCGATTTTGATAGTCACGGCAGTGTCTCACGTAACATCTCCGAGACATGTAGAACTAGAGCGTTGTGTGCGATTACATTTTGCGATGGATTAGCGGCCTCGAGATTGAATGCATTGAATTTCCGTGAGTTCTGCTCATTTGTCACTCGTTGATTCTCATTTGTGCATTGACGCCGGGTGTCTGACTCTGAAATTGCAGATACTAAGAAATTTCCGTGCATGAAATCTCAGCCACTTCTTGGCTATCCAGCCGGGGAGTCGAACGGTGAGATGCGTTGTACGACCGGAGCTCGGACATACCGGGGATCGGGCACCTAAAGAGGAATACACATCTGCGTACCACACCTGTAGAGTCTTGTGACTGCGAATGCGCTATATAATCGACCGATGTTGATCATCGTGACTGCGTTAAATTGTTGTTGTGCGTCTGATTGCGTTAAATGTTTCAATCAAGGTAGGATGTAGGTAATTGCGTTGCGCGGAATTAATATTGTTTTACGCTGAGGATGGCCAAAGAAAGGGCCGAAACGTTCGTTTCTTTTGTTTAAATATACTTGTGTTATATGTACACGTGGTAAATTTATTGCGCACTAAGTACCGCGCTGGGCTCCTATTGCCTCTTTCACATATATTTGATTTTTACAAGTGAGCCTTTTTATTTTGTAAAGAAATGTTGTTCATTAATACTTATCATTTCTCGAAAAATTTTAAGAATTTTAAAACCGGTTTTCAATGTTGTGTATTTTCTAATTTCCGCCAATTTTCAGATATTGTACTGTCAGATATTGTATTAATATATATTTAATTTATACCTTAATCCATTGTTTATGAATTATTTTTGTTTACAAACTAGTTTATGTACCATTTGCAAGCTTATTTTTCATAAAAATAATTACACTTAAATTGACAATTGACACCAACATGTGTTTCAATATTTGCATTTTAAAATATCTTCTTCAATTATATTTAAAAGATATATTCTACTTAGGTATATTAAATATATATTTCTCTCTTTCTTTCTTGCGAAAATATTTATAAAAATATTTAATTAACAAGTTATTAATTTTTTTGTCTTGAATAATTTTTGTATTGTTTTAAATTCCTCCATAAATAATAAAAATTATTTTTTAAATAATCTTACAAATTATACTTAAATAAAACTTTTTAAAGCTTAGATTTTTTTAAGCTATTCCGAAGATGTCTGGCATGTATCATGGCATTGATGACAAAGTTATTGATGTCATTTCTTTTTAGGTGCGCAATTTGGCTATGTGCAAACGAAAGTCGGACTCGTGAGTCTTCTGTCGAAATATAAATTCAATCTTCATCCCCAGACTTCAGTCCCGCCTATTTTTGACGAACGTAATCTTACTCTTTTGGCAAAAGGTGGCATACACTTGATTATTGAGCCACGATAAAATAATTGCGCTCTTAAGTGAACTAGAAATATTTGTACTCCTGGCTTATTTCAAATATATAGATATTAGTATAATTTAATAGATAAGATAAGATTATCATATATTAGATGTCACACATACAATAATAAAGAACATAAAGGTAAATGTATTTTATAAATAACATTTTTACTCCCGACTGCTGCTAATCGAAGGTTGGCGAAGACGAGTATGCGATTTATTATAAATAAATTTTTCTTTTTTTGTTTATTATTTTGTTATTTAATAAACAATTATATATATTGACATATATTGTGTATTTTATTGCTATACTATTGTTCTCTTGTATTATATCAAGCGACAAGGCATTATCATGATGCCAAGTACATAAAGAATGCTTTAAAAATTTAATCTATCGACTTCTGTACTTCAGCTCGGTTACCCTGTATATTTATTTAATGATTACGATTCGCCCAATTAAAAAGAAAGCTGTTAACTTTGTTTTTATCGTTTTGATTTGTAGGGGGGACCCCACTCTCTTCTATCTCTTATCTTTTGCATAAGCGAAATTTTGTTATATATATATATATATATATATATATATATATATATATATATATATACCGCCTTTAAATCAACCACCCGACACACTCCTTATGTTTGTCCACAATAAATTATTGAAACATAAATGAAATCGTTTGAAGAAAAACGACGCCCAGGCGAAGCCCGGGGTAACCAGCTAGTATATATATATAGCTCCTGCTGCAAAAAAGTTAGTTATCCATATTTTATAACTAGATTTGTTAAAGTAGTTAATCCTTTTTCCTTTCACTTTGGATAATAATTATAATTCTCTGGTGCTCCTTGGTGCAGTAGAAGACGACTTTGCAACGCGAGCACCTCGACAGCTTGTCAGTCTTGTCGCAAACCGCGCAGATCAGCTCCGCACCCGTTTGTACACCGTCGCCGAGTGTCTGCGCACGACCGATATTCAATTGATACTCTTTTTAAAAATTAATAAATATAAGATAAATAAAAATAGTACGTAAAATATAATTATTATTAACTGCCACATATATACAACATTTTTTCACTTTCAGGATTATTTGTTTAAATTATAAATACTTCCAAACATGTTAATTAATATTGCTTAATATAGCTTATTTACTTAATATAAAAATTAACTTGATATAACAATTAACAATTTTAATAGAATATTTTTATTTTTATCCCAATTTTATTATTTATCTATCTAACAATTAATAAAATGTTTCTTTATTAATTTTACGCTTTTCCAATATAACCTCAAACTTTGGAATAGATTAATTTTACGAAAAGGAATCCAATGTGTTTAGACAAAACATATTACAATAATACATTTAAAATTATTATTACTAACTTTATTTTATATTTCGTACAATTATTTATGACAAATAAAGAGAATTACCTGGGATTACCTTTCAATAAAATTATAATGTCTTCTTTTTCCGTCAAGTTTTCTTCCACAATGGGATCAATGCTGTGAGACAGGGATCATTGATCCGGATTAGTCTAGGGAAATTTAGAAAGTCTAGCGATTGAGTGCCACTGCTCAGTCCGATCAGAGATCCGATTAGTTATCGTAAACACCCACATTCTAACGTCAAATAGCTATCAGTAGCAATGCGACGACAGATTGACGAGAGAGCAAGTTTGTAAAATCATTTTTATTATCATTTTTTCATAGACGCTTTTGACAGATATAATCAAAGTTTATCACTATCTTGTCATGTAGGCTACTGAATGATGTATGTTTCTTATCCTTCAACAAACAGGATTTACGGCCAATATTTTACTCAACAAATATGGTTATTTGGATTTCAGATCTGATATGGAAATATGAAGTTTCTCCAAAAATTGAGGATCGATTCTTAAAGGAGACAACTGTGTAGCAAGATGAAAAATATAAATCATGTATTGTGCAAATAGAAGATGTATGAGTCATGAGAAATCAAAGAATTGGAAGTCTGTGGAACATTCAGGAAAATTAAAAGATAAATATAAAGTAAATCATGTTTATAAATTTATTTGTTTTCCCACTAACTCGGACAGTTCGTATATAATTAATAACAAATCAATCTCTTCAGCATTTTCTAATTTACTCCAGATTTGTTTAATATCTTCTTCTTTTTTCTTAAAAATATTGCACTGCGGTCTTGCCCAAAACGTGGGATGATTTATCATGGTGTGTACACTTTTTTGATGTTCCGTCAAGTTTGCTGTAAATAATATTTAATTATAAGAACAGTACAAATATTCTGGAAATATTCTGCCAAACTAACTCACTCTGTCAAACAAACTCTGCCAAACTAACTCCGCCGAACAAACTCTGTCAAACTAACAAACTCCGCCAAACTAAACTCACTCTACCAAACTAACACACTCTGCCAAACTAACAAACTCTGCCAAACTAACTCACTCTGCCAAACAAACTCACTCTACCAAACTAACACACTCTGCCAAACTAACAAACTCTGCCAAACTAACTCACTCTGCCAAACAAACTCTGCCAAACTAACTCACTCTGCCAAACAAACTCTGCCAAACTAACTCCGCCAAACAAACTCTGTCAAACTAACAAACTCCGCCAAACTAAACTCACTCTACCAAACTAACTCACTCTGCCAAACAAACTCTGCCAAACTAACTCCGCCAAACAAACTCTGCCAAACTATCAAACTCCGCCAAACTAAACTCACTCCGCCAAACTAACAAACTCTGCCAAACTAACTCACTCTGCCAAACAAACTCTGCCAAACTAACAAACTCTACCAAACTAACTCACTCTGCCAAACAAACTCTGCCAAACTAACTCCGCCAAACAAACTCTGTCAAACTAACAAACTCCGCCAAACTAAACTCACTCTACCAAACTAACACACTCTGCCAAACTAACTCTGCCAAACTAACAAACTCTGCCAAACTAACTCACTCTGCCAAACAAACTCTGCCAAACTATCAAACTCCGCCAAACTAAACTCACTCCGCCAAACTAACAAACTCTGCCAAACTAACTCACTCTGCCAAACAAACTCTGCCAAACTAACAAACTCTGCCAAACTAACTCACTCTGCCAAACAAACTCTGCCAAACTAACAAACTCTGCCAAACTAACTCACTCTGCCAAACAAACTCTGCCAAACTAACTCCGCCGAACAAACTCTGTCAAACTAACAAACTCCGCCAAACTAAACTCACTCTACCAAACTAACACACTCTGCCAAACTAACAAACTCTGCCAAACTAACTCACTCTGCCAAACAAACTCTGCCAAACAAACTCTGCCAAACTAACTCCGCCAAACAAACTCTGTCAAACTAACAAACTCCGCCAAACTAAACTCACTCTACCAAACTAACACACTCTGCCAAACTAACAAACTCTGCCAAACTAACTCACTCTGCCAAACAAACTCTGCCAAACTAACTCACTCTGCCAAACAAACTCTGCCAAACTAACTCCGCCAAACAAACTCTGTCAAACTAACAAACTCCGCCAAACTAAACTCACTCTACCAAACTAACTCACTCTGCCAAACAAACTCTGCCAAACTAACTCCGCCAAACAAACTCTGCCAAACTATCAAACTCCGCCAAACTAAACTCACTCCGCCAAACTAACAAACTCTGCCAAACTAACTCACTCTGCCAAACAAACTCTGCCAAACTAACAAACTCTACCAAACTAACTCACTCTGCCAAACAAACTCTGCCAAACTAACTCCGCCAAACAAACTCTGTCAAACTAACAAACTCCGCCAAACTAACTCCACTCTACCAAACTAACTCACTCTGCCAAACTAACTCTGCCAAACTAACAAACTCTGCCAAACTAACTCACTCTGCCAAACAAACTCTGCCAAACTATCAAACTCCGCCAAACTAAACTCACTCCGCCAAACTAACAAACTCTGCCAAACTAACTCACTCTGCCAAACAAACTCTGCCAAACTAACAAACTCTGCCAAACTAACTCACTCTGCCAAACAAACTCTGCCAAACTAACAAACTCTGCCAAACTAACTCACTCTGCCAAACAAACTCTGCCAAACTAACTCCGCCGAACAAACTCTGTCAAACTAACAAACTCCGCCAAACTAAACTCACTCTACCAAACTAACACACTCTGCCAAACTAACAAACTCTGCCAAACTAACTCACTCTGCCAAACAAACTCTGCCAAACAAACTCTGCCAAACTAACTCCGCCAAACAAACTCTGTCAAACTAACAAACTCCGCCAAACTAAACTCACTCTACCAAACTAACACACTCTGCCAAACTAACTCTGCCAAACTAACAAACTTTGCCAAACTAACTCACTCTGCCAAACAAACTCTGCCAAACTAACTCACTCTGCCAAACAAACTCTGCCAAACTAACTCCGCCAAACAAACTCTGTCAAACTAACAAACTCCGCCAAACTAAACTCACTCTACCAAACTAACACACTCTGCCAAACTAACTCTGCCAAACTAACAAACTCTGCCAAACTAACTCACTCTGCCAAACAAACTCTGCCAAACTATCAAACTCCGCCAAACTAAACTCACTCCGCCAAACTAACAAACTCTGCCAAACTAACTCACTCTGCCAAACAAACTCTGCCAAACTAACAAACTCTGCCAAACTAACTCACTCTGCCAAACAAACTCTGCCAAACTAACAAACTCTACCAAACTAACTCACTCTGCCAAACTAACTCTGCCAAACTAACAAACTCTGCCAAACTAACTCACTCTGTCAAACAAACTCTGCCAAACTAACTCACTCTGCCAAACAAACTCTGCCAAACTAACTCACTCTGCCAAACAAACTCTGCCAAACTAACTCCGCCAAACAAACTCCGCCAAACTAAACTCACTCTACCAAACTAACTCACTCTGCCAAACAAACTCTGCCAAACTAACTCCGCCAAACAAACTCTGCCAAACTATCAAACTCCGCCAAACTAAACTCACTCCGCCAAACTAACAAACTCTGCCAAACTAACTCACTCTGCCAAACAAACTCTGCCAAACTAACAAACTCTGCCAAACGTAACTCACTCTGCCAAACAAACTCTGCCAAACTAACTCCGCCGAACAAACTCTGTCAAACTAACAAACTCCGCCAAACTAAACTCACTCTACCAAACTAACACACTCTGCCAAACTAACAAACTCTGCCAAACTAACTCACTCTGCCAAACAAACTCTGCCAAACAAACTCTGCCAAACTAACTCCGCCAAACAAACTCTGTCAAACTAACAAACTCCGCCAAACTAAACTCACTCTACCAAACTAACACACTCTGCCAAACTAACTCTGCCAAACTAACAAACTCTGCCAAACTAACTCACTCTGCCAAACAAACTCTGCCAAACTAACTCCGCCAAACAAACTCTGTCAAACTAACAAACTTCGCCAAACTAAACTCACTCTACCAAACTAACTCACTCTGCCAAACAAACTCTGCCAAACTAACTCCGCCAAACAAACTCTGCCAAACTATCAAACTCCGCCAAAACTAACTCACTCTGCCAAAAAAACTCTGCCAA